>JAGPOW010000145.1:4601653-4703861 GCA_030014935.1 Caiman crocodilus
GTAAGCCGTGAGGTGTGTAGGGTGCCTGGCCAGTCATCTGGAGAAGGGGTTTAGAGCAGTGACCCCTGGGAGCTGCCTGTGCTGCTGACCCTCTGCCACTGACTGCCCCAGAGGGGACTCAGTCCTGTCCCTTATTCTGCAGCTGACTGTCATCAGCTGGAGTCCCTGAGCTTTGCGCTTGGGTGGTGCTGATTGCTGCAGGAGCCTACTCGGTTGCTTGTTGCTTGCCTTTTTGGTTGCCATGGAAATTCACCCTTCAGCCTCTTTGGGGGGTTGGGGTTTGATACAGTTCAATTGCTGCAGACCGGAGGAACTTAACCTGTTCCAGTCTGTCGCTGATTGGGAAGCCTGTCGGAGCTGCTGGAAGCAAGCACCCTGCTTCCTTGCTGTAGCACCTCAGCAGTGGCTGAAAGCAGCCAGTTCCCTACCTGTGGTTCTTGGGTCAAGGGTTGACTAATGCATTGTGGTTGGTTTTGTGATTCTGGTTATGCCATGTCAGTTCATTTGTAAATAACCTTTCCTATCATTCTTGTTTTGTAAGTAAAGTGAAAATAGTTAAATCAGTTAAGTGTTAAAGTAAATTGGTGGAAAGTAATTGGAAAGTAAATTGGTGCTGGCCAGAAGCTCTTCCCCATTCTCACCACACCATCCCTGATACTGGGCAGGGGTGGCAACTATTGGGCTGCCACCCAGGTTACACATGCATATCATTGGAAGAGGTGAATGCATTGTCCTGCTTCTGAGAGAAATAGTTACTGGGTATATATACTATTTCCATTTCCTTATTAACAATTTTACCCTCTCTACCTGATATGAAAACAAAAATATATTGCTTGCTCAAAAAAATGTTGCCCTAGTGCAGTAGAGGCCCATTGCTGAGGGCTCTGAATAACTGCTGTCTTCATAGGGGGTGGACAAAAGAACACTTAACATAAGGCAAAGGGATGTAGGATCTCCCCATGTCAACCACTCTATCCCATGGCAAATGGCAACTCACCTACAGTAGACGACTCTTCTTTAACTGAAGACTAAGTTCTGAGTCTGACAGTTTAGCTTCCACCTACTGTAGGGTAAAAGCATGCACATGGGCAGTTGATGGGGTGCAGCTATCTACCCCATTTTGCCCCACATTGACTAGTCTGTCCCTACTCTCCGGCTGGAGGCACAGGGATGCAGGGTGCATTGGAGCTGGACAAACAGCACTGACTGTTCTGTAGTTAAGCCCAGGGCTTTACTCTCCGTGACTATCTCCATAGCTCCTTTCATAAACAGCAAAATCATCTTCAGTTGCTACATAAGCAAATCACAGGCTGGAAACATAGCTGCGATTTTTAAAAATGTACCATATCCTATGATGTTTAAAAGCAATCAAGCAAAATCTGTTCCAGCCCTGATGCAAATTGTATGTTTATGGAACACAAAGCTGTTCAAACTCCCGACTGGCCAGGAATTGGAAGGGAAATGATCGGGGGAAGCTGAGAGTCCCTTTGAGTTCCAGTGCCAATTTGCAAGCCCACTGATACTAGCAGTGGTGAGGGAAGATAGCTGGGGGCAGTGCCAAATCTGCCCATGGACCACACCCATTGCAAATCCCAATTTCTCCTGGAGATAAACCACCAGAGTCTAAAGGAAGTGGGGGCAGGAAGACCTTCTATCTGACTGAGACAAGCTCACTGCTTTTCTTCTTCCCATGCAGCTAAGCTGCTTTATCTCATCTGTGCAAGAGGTCATAAAAATGAACAGCTTGGTTCTGGGCAGCTCAGAGCTGCCAGGCTCTTCTGCCTTCTGTGTCTCAGTCTTGATGTAAAATTGCTCTTTTGCTCAGTGCTACTTCTGCCTTCAAGACCCTGCCAGTGAAGTATTATGGCCCAAAATGGCCAAAATGCCCCAGCGCCCGAATGCTGTATCTCTTCTGCAGGGGGTAAGGAAGAAGCTGGGCTCCTGCAGGAGCATGCTCTGATCTCCTGCAGGAACATTGCCCCTGGGTCTACAGCTGGACCCAGGAGCAATGGGTAGGGTGTGCACATGGGTGCATGTGCACCCCTTGTGCGTGGTGGTGCATCCCCTGCAAAAAGGCACCACCGACACTATTGGCAGCGCCTGTGGGCAGCTGCTGCTCGCCACCCCGCCACTGGCACTGCCAGAAACATCTGCAAGCAGCCTACAATCGCCACTGACTGCCACCGTCGCTGCACTCCCGCCGCCACCACCGCACTCCCATCACCACCGGCACAGCTATGCCCCCCCAGCCGCCAGGGGCACACGCCGTTCATTGCTGGACCCCTGCCTGGTGGACAGTGGTGGACTGCAGCCAGCTGCAGGTGGCTCTCTGGGCCCTATTCTTGGCAAGGCTACCAGGATGCACAGGTGCATAGCAGCCTGACTCTGGTTCTGCACAGACATTTTACCCGGGGCTTACAGGAGAAGACAAAAATTTGGTCCCACACATGCAACTTAGCCAAAAGGGAGGTGTTACTATGATCTACTACTCTGTGATAGATATAAAGGAGGGAGAGAGGCCAATGTAAGACAGTCAGGGGCAGGCACAAGGTGCAGGCAGAGCAAAACACTTGAGTGTTCATTGTATGGAGCAATCTGGTGTAAGTTAGGGACGGAGCATTAAGTAGGACTGACTCACCTTTCCTGGCAGGTCATGCCAAAGTCTGGGTGAGCTTCTCAGCTCTTTCTTTACTGGAGACTTTAAGCTCAAGTCAGGTGGAAGGTATGTCCTTTCAGCTGCGTGTATCCAGCCACCTAAATTTCAGCTGTCTGCATTGTCCTTCTCTTGGACTAGTCAGGATGCATCAATTATGCAACATCTACTTTCCTCTGTGATCTTCTGGGCACAAAACAAAGTTCTTTGAGGTGGTGCTTTTCCCATGCCATGCAATCAAGCAGATACCTAGCAGTATGCACAGCCTGCTGCATTTGTCTGAGGTTAGTGGAGATGAATGAATTGCGCCTGGCTCCATCTGCCCCTCACAAAGCAGTGTTGCTGGAATCCAGTGATGGCTGTATAAGTGTCTGGTTCTCAATTTTATATTGGGAAACCAGAAGCCAAATAAATATCTATCCAGGAAGTTTCATCCCAAGAGGGGGCAGGGTTGTTAAGCCATTTTCCACTTGAGGCACAAGTCCAAGCTCTATTTGGACTTGTGCCCAGTTGGACCTTGCTGTAATTGTGCACCTGGTCACATGGCCTGGGGAATCATATCACTTCCTTGCGTACTCTTTGCTATGGAACTGATGCACCTTTGCCCCATGAGCCCACGGGGCGATGATTCAGCAGGACCTTTGACTTTGACGTTGCTACACAATCTCCCCTCTGACTAAGTGGTGCGGTGCGCCGTAGGAGTCACATGGTTGCAAGTGCATAGGCAGAGTAGCTGGGCGCATTGGGTTTCTGAACTACAGCTCTATTGAGCCAATGAGTCATGAGAGGGAAATAATTTTGGCACCACAGAGTGCTGATAGACATTCAGGCCCCCACCCTAACTCATGGCACTTTGCATAAAGCACCATGAGTTACAGTGCGCCCCCAACCCAGCAGACATTTGCCTGTTGGGTCGGGGCATGGGGAGGGGAGCATCACCTCCCTTTTGGAGCCAATCAAGCCTGAACAGCCTGCCTACAGCTGAGAAGCCACTCCTGTCCGTCAGCTTCATCCTTTCCCCCAAGCCCCCCAGGCTGTCAGCAGAAAGGGAGGGGGAGCAATCTGGTAGCTGGGGTTTGCCCGGCCTGAGTTGAAGAGGGGAGGTGATGGGGCAGGGTGCGGGGGTACTCCGATCCACCTGCTTTCCCTCTCCACCCCCCTCCTTTCCTGCTAACTGCCTCCGAGCTGGGGCTAAGCTGCATCAGCTCCAATCTTACAACAAATTAACCCTAGGCAACACAAGTTCCCTAAGATGGTCTAAAATGGAGCACTTTCATCAGACACCTCGCTTGTTGAGGGTTAATTTGTTGCATAATCGGCCCCTTTAAAAGCTGTCTGCAGCTGTGCACGTGTCACAGTATGGCTGTAGAGCACTTTCAGGGGACTGATCTCATGAAAAGTGTACCTTCTGTCTACACCCAAACTGCTCTGAAGGGAAACATTTTGTCATTCATCGCATCCAATTGTTTTCAGATATTTTCTTTCTAGTTATTCATTCAGCCTCTTATCCTGAGCCAGGCAAAAAAATATTGAAATATTGAAGTTTTCCCCAGGATAGAAATTCCAGTGTTCACACCGCTCTGGAGTCAAGAAGACACTAGGAACCAGCTCGAGCTATGAGATGCTAGATCAAGGGTGGGGCGGGGGAGCAATTATTTGAGCTGGAGGGCCATTTAAGGAGTTTTAGTGAGGCTTGAGGGTAGGAGCCAGGGAGTACCCCATCACAGCTGTTCACAGTGCCCAGCACAGTGGGGAGATGCCAGGTGATTTTGTCTGGCCCCATCCACCCTGCATGCATCGCCAGAGGTGCCAGATGAAGCAGGCGAGTTAATGGGGGGGTGTCCATGGAGAGTGGCCCAGGACCCCTGCAAGCAGGGCATGCTTGGCTGAAGATGGGAAGAGACTGTGGATGGGCAAGAAGTGGTACCTGGGAGAGGGATGGGCAGGCAGGGCTGGGATCATGGGGCAGTGACAGTGTAGGGCTAAGGCCTAGGGCAGAGATGCAATTTGCTCCCTCATGCCCCTGTGATGGGCATCTGTTCTGTGCTGTCACTACTCCATGATCCAAGCCCCACCTGCCTGCCCCATTCCTGGATACCACTCCCTGCTTGCCTGCGGCCTCATCCCATCCACCCAGCCAAGTACGCCCTGCCCATGGTGGTCCTGAGCTGATCTCCATGGAGACCCTGCTTACCCATCTGCTCTGTCAGGTACCCCTGGCAGTGGGTGCATGGCAGATGGCGCATGAGGGTGAGGGTGAGCTGCTGTTGCAGGGCCTTCTGGGAAGCCAAATTCAGCTACCGCGTCACCCGTCCCAATGCCATGCCACCCAACCCCACAGATTACAGCTCCTAGCATACCCAGGAACTGTGTGCAAGAAGTAGGGCAGGCTGTGCTCCATGCCAGGAGGCACCTCCATGCTCAGACCCAGGCTGCCCCTGTTTCTGGGCTGTGCGGGGCTGAAGGACCTGCCACAGGCTGGACAGAAGCACTTGGTGGGCCAGAATCGACCTGCAGGCTGTATTTTGCCCACTCCTTGCATTGGCTGGAAGAGCTTAGGATGTTGCTTCATAGCCGTGTTACAAGGGGCCAAATCCTGATGCTCCGTTCAACTTTATGTTGAAATTATTTACTGAAAGTATGCATGCATTTCTTTAAGAGCACAACAGCCACTGAAAATCCTGACCTATGATGATATTATGCATCTCAGTCAGTAGGATGCTCATAGATGAGTCACTGGGAAAGCTGCTTGGAGCATTCAGCAGTGAAGGCTGGGTCTGTTTTATTGAGCATGGCATATTTCTACTCCCTGGCTGGGCAAGTGAAACATTTCAGGGCAGGTTTCCAGCACAAACTGCTCTGATTGTAGCATTCATTTTCCAGCAAAAGACCTCAGTATTCACTGACACCCTCCTGTGTCCTGCAAGCAGACGGGTTTCCAGTGGCAAAAAGTGACCATAGAATAGGACCTGTGATCCTCGTGAACAACTTATTCTAAAAGAGTCCAAGGAGGAGGAGTTTGGAATAATTTATTGTCAGGATTTGCTTTTCTTCCATTGGGCTGGGTAGGCAAGGGCTGTCAGAGAGGTCTTTATAAAAAGTATGTTTGAGTTAATCAAGTACAAATAAAATACCTGAGAAATGTCTAAATGGGAAACATAAGGTCTGTTGTATATGCTGCAGTTGCTCTCAAATGGGATTTTATGAAGCTGCATAAAACACTTCACTTCAAGGGTTGAGTTCAAGGGCAAGAAATTTCAAGGAAGCCCAGCTTCAGGGATAGTGGAAACTGCTGTTCCACTGCACAGCGGTGATGGGATAAAGTTACACTCCCCATTACATGGGTTGGGGAGCATGGCTGGGCATGTGGTTGCAGCCTGTGCCTCTTTCAGACCATACCAGGTGGCCTTAGCATGATGCATATTAAAAAGCCCCTCGATACATTTGAAGGCCACTTGCTCCAGTGATTCTGTGGGGCGAGGGGGTAGCTGGCTACAGAAAGCCTGTGTCCAAAGACATGTATGCTATGTTACGTGGCCTTGCATGCCACAGAGCACTATACCAGGATGGTTTGGGAGTAAGAGTGCTAACCTGAGTCTTAGAAGATACAGGTTCAAGTTTATGTTCTGCCACAAAATTTCCGTGTGCACCTGGGAGCAAGTCACTTAGCTGTTGTGTGCCCCAGATCCCTAGTAGTACAATAGGATAGTAGCAGTTCCCTTGCCTCCCAGGGTTGTTGTGAGGTTAAACAGGTGTTGATTGTGAGGCAGTCAAATACAACATAATGGAAGCTGACCCCATACCTGCAAGGCAGATTGCTGCACTGGAGCTTTCTACAGTGATGTATGTACTGGAAGGAACAAGGAGGCAGCCAGTTGGTATGTGACTGCACCAATTCCTTAAATACATCATCCATGCTCTTATTCACAGAGGGGAAGGCCTGGGCTTTAGCAGAGCCATGCAATGCCTGCAATGATGGACCATAACCAACAAGAGGGGAGGATTCTGTTTCCAAATCCTTGGACAGAGAAGCTTCAACTAGAGGATCCTTCCACTTTGAAAGTCGTGGGAAGGCAGCCTGGTTCAGGGAGATGGGACTCTTGACAGCCTGATTCTTCACTTCTGGCTGTAGGACGAGTCACATCCCTTTCCTCAGCTTTTGTTTCCTCATCTGTATAATCTGTGCACCTACTTGCTGATCCACAGATGTATAGTACAACAGCAAAGTATCCCTGCAATGAGGGCTGTATGAATCATTGATTTTTTCACTTCAGGTCAAATTAAACATTTTGCTCAACTGAAATAAAGCACTTAATTTCCATTTCAGACATTGGTGCCCAAAGCAAAGCACTCAGAATGAAGGGCTGCACATCAGCACCTTTGTATAGAGGAGGTTATGATTCCTGTTTTGCCCAACAGGGCAATAGGTTAAAGCTCTGTACCAGGATGGAGAATACCTTAGTTTATGTGTAGTCTCTGCTTCAGAGTAGGGATTTGAACCACAGTTTTGCACTTGTTAGGCTAATGACGTAACCCCATGCTATACAGCAGAGGTCAGCAACATGTTGTCACTGTAGGCTACTGCTCGTGACCTGGCCTGCAATGCAGGCCACAAATCTCTGCCCTCAGGGGCACCCAAGCTGCTTGAACCTACCCTTGCTGCTGATTCCCACATTCAGTAGCAATGTTGAGGGGTAAATTCTGCAATGAGAGTACGTACAGGTATGAGAGCAGCAGGGAAGGCTGCAGAGTGGTGTAATACAGAGGGAACATGTGACACAGTACAGAGTTGCCTCCAATTGCCCATGCCTCCATAGGCCAAACTGGACCTTCATAGGCCTGGTCTGACCTCAGCACAGGCCAAATCTAGTCCATGGGCCATAGATTGCCAACCCTGGTCCAGAGTATTAAACTTCCTGCTGATCCTTGGGAAGCTATTTCACTTTGAATAAAGCACATATCTATTCTTGGACATAAACAGAGATGTTCTACTTCCCAAGAGAGTGCACTACCCACTAATTTAGAGTCATTCAGATCTGTCATAATTCACAGTTTTATAGCCCATGTAAAGTGGAACAGCTTTGTTAGCAGAGAATGAGAACACGTTGCCTGCCAAGTAAACTGTAGCCTACTTGTAGAGATGTGGGTTCAGGTCTCCATGGTGTAGCAGGATGCTTGGTGCTCCTGCTATTTTAAGAGAAGACAGACTGTCTGAGAAACAGCCTGCAGGTGTGCCAGGGGACAATTAGGAGTCGCATGACTTTTATAGGGGCTAGGCTATTAGGATACTAGATCAACATTTAAGCTGGGGTAAGCAACACTGGTAGTTTGTAAAAGGGACTGAGGGAAGGTAAGAAGGTCCTAGCTGGCCCAGGGAGAGAGGAGACAGAGGGTCAGTGGGCCCTGAGAGAGAATGGAGGCCAGGATGCCCATGGGTCATACTAGCCTAAGAGTGGAGCCAGGGCTTAGGAGGGGCCAAAGGCCAAGAAGGGCTACAGCTGGAGACTGGTAGGGCTGGAGAAACCATTGGCTTAGTTGGCTTAGGAGTGGGGCTAGGGTCTAAGGAGAAGGACTGAAGGCCAGGAGGGCTATGGCTTAAGACCAAGGGGGCCCACGCACCCATAGCTCAGAGAGGAGCTAGTATAAGAATGAACAGAACTAGGAGTCTATAGCTTGCAGGGGCAGTTATGATTTAATTAGTATGTTTGCCATCTGCGAGGCATGGGCATGGGTATTGGGGAGGACAGGACCCATGTAACTAGCCTTTAAGGTGATGAGTGTGGGTACCTGTGTTCATGAGTGTGAGACCAGGCTTGGGGAGTCCTGGGACAACCTCCCTTTTTCTGAAAGATGAATACTTCAAGGCATGGCAGCCGAGGGGTAGGGAAGATTGCCCAAAGAGAGTGAAGTTGGTAAGGGCTGAGGGGGCTTCAGAAGCGTCACAGCCACCCATGGAGGGGACCCCTGTTACAATGGGCAGAGATGGAAATGGAGCCTGGGTCAGCCCTATTCCAAGTGAGTACAGTGGAAATGGCATAAAGAGGAACCACTATCTTATCCTCTGTTTTGTGAATCTAGCCCCCCATGTCCCAGGTTTTTTCAGCTGAAACTGAGAAATTTGACCTGACATTGCTAATATTGTCTAGATAACAGGAACTTCATTTTCCTTAAACTCTCTGGTAGCTCTGCCCTTCAGTCCCACAACAACCTTGCCAAGCCCTCGTAGCTGCATCTCAGCAGGGCAGAAAGGAGTGTGTTCATGAGATTTCCATCCAGCACGTATTGATCTCACCCTGAAGGGCAGTCAGATTCCACCTCTGGATCAGCCTGTTTCCATCTCAAACCGTCAGAGGGATTTGCTCAAAGCTTCTGATGGTTGGGTTGATTTTTTAATTTTTTTTTTTATCCCTGGCTGCTGTTACACTGACAGTCTGAGCTGAGCTGAGCCACTGGCTCCAGTGCAGCTCACTATCCCCTCTTGCAAGGATCTAAAAATAGCCTTAGCAGCTAAGCAGAATCTGCTCAGCTGGGCCACGTGTAGGTTTTCAGAAATACAGCAGACTCCACTGCATGAGGTGCCCAGAGAAAATGTCCTTGCACTTAAAACGCACAAGGGACAGAGTCGCCCTCCTTGCTTAGCCACTTACGACTGAGAAGGGTGACTGTCTGCACATTTCACATGCAGGCTCTCTCCTCTGGGCACCAAAACACTTTTCACTACAGTCTCACTTCCTTGCTCACCCTCATTTGATGTGTTCCATCATCTCCATCCAAACCCAAGTCCCAGTTTCCCTTTGCCCTCTCATATTCCCAGAGTCACAACTCTGCCATCTAGCCCCTTTGTCTCTTTGCCATTCAAACTGTCAGGCATCTCTAAAATTAGCTCCTCTGACCCTGACACTGTCATTTCCCTTCCATAAAGTTTTCCCCAAATCTCAGGTCTTCATAGGCTGCCAGCTACTCCTTCATTTCTAGAGCCAGTTCCAAACTGCCATCCACAGACAGGTCCTAGCTTAGCTCACAAACCTGGGTTCTCTCTGTCCCCCTCATCTAGCAATGGTCTCCTCTCCAGGTTTCCAGAAATGGGTTTTCATCTCTGCAAAACATTTCTCTGTGCTACCTGGAGCATTCTGCCAGCTGCATCTACTCTCCTTACATTTGAAATGGACTCTGAACCCACCTCCTACCTCCTCTTCCCACCCATCTTCATTTCTCTGCTACCAGGATTAAGGTTTTTGTTTGTCTGTTTAACTCTAACTTGTCTATTGGCTGCAAGAAAGCATTTGGGGCATGGAGTTTGTTGGCACCTCAGGTCCCACAGACTTATGGGCAGTAAAGTATAGAGACCTAGCTAGATGCTATACCTCAGAGTAAAAATGTGTGGCTAAGGAAACCAAAGCAGGCAATTCATGCTTATTGAATATGCAGCAGATTGGGAACAAAGCAAAGTGACTCTTGCAATAGCAAGGCAACCAGGATTTGACATCTTGACATGGCAAGCCTACATTTGCTCATTGTATTTAATAATCTGAGCAGATGGGACCTAAATGGATTCTTAGAGGATCGTAACATGGATTTTCACTGAGGTTACAGGGAGCTTACAGCCTAGATGAATCCCATGCCGGTTTGGAGTCCTCACATTTAAGCAGCAGTGCTCTGAAGTCTTTAGAGAGATACCCACTTAACTGTCTCAAAGCTACTGCTCTTCTTATTGTTTTAAACAGAATTGAATGTTGCACAGCGCCAACTGGGGCAGAGGGAGAGCTCTAATTGGATTCCCCTGGCTCATTAACCATTTGTCCAAAAGAAATAATGATTATGTGGTATGGCTGAAAATTAACAGGCTAGAAAACTGCCAGTGCCAAAAATATCTTTGTACAAGCTTCTCTCCCTTATACACACCCCTTGAATTTCCTTCATCTTCTTGAGATCAGCCCACATTTGTTATAAATCTCCAGCACTGATTGCCCATCTGCTGACCCATGCCAGGCAGATCCTACATACAAGTTTCCAGGAATAAACATTTGTATGTTTAAGCAAGCTCTTTTAAGAGAGGAATGATCGCCCTGTGGGATAAGGCTTTAGACTCGGGCCCAGAAAGCCTGGCTCTTCTGCAGACTCCCTGTGTGATCTTGGACAAGTCATTTGATTTCTGAACCTTTTTAGTCCGGTGTCTTTTTATTATAAGCTTTTTAGGACAAGCCTGTGTTTGTGCAGTGCTTATCACAAGGAGGTCCTACATTTGGATGCTATTCTAATACAACTAACTGGTCTGTGTCCACGCTCCTTCTGTGTTTACTTTCCTTGACTATTCTAGGAAGTGCAGTTTGCTGGCAGGAGCTGTGAACGTTAAGCAAACAGGAGAAAATATTCACACAGTCCATGTTGTCTTACATACATGGGCGTTTGCGTGAGGCAACTGACTCAGAGTGAGGTTCATTCACTCAGAGGGCAGCATGTAACCAATGCATCCAATGAAAACGTATCAGTGCAGTATGAGTTTTGAATACTGAATGCAGAATCAGAGGCAACTCTCATCCTACTCTGACAAGGGTGGCATAGATGACAGGCAATAGATACTCATCAAAAAACAAAACTGTGCACAACCTACAGACTGAGAATCATTCCTCGGCGGAAATTGCTCAGTGCACAATTCTGAGTGACAAGCAAATTGGAGAAAATTGTCCAATTCCCATGGACAATTTGTCAACAGAGAAAGAAGCAGAATTTGTAGAATAAATGATCAGCTCATTTCTACTGACAATGGGCCCAGTCCGTCCTGGGTGGATGCTTGCAGCTGCGGCGTAAATTTAAGACGCCAGAACCCAAGTCAGAACCTTTTGAGAAACAAAAAGGAGCTGGTGCATGCAAACACGTGCAAGGCTTTCCATTCCCAGGGGGGGCTTGTTATCTTCATCATCTGCTCTGCTTCTACTTACTTCCTTTGTCAGTTTGCAGCCAGTCCCAGAACAGCAACGTCTATGTTGTCCTGTAAAATTCCAGGAGAAACGGGGTTGACATCGCTTATCTCATTTGCTCCTGGTGTGGTGAAGTGCAGGGAACTCTCCAGACATAACGCTCCCATTATTCGTGGCTCTATAAAAAGAATCGTGTTCTCTCTCGTAATATGTCAGGCCTTCCCATTGGGCTACCTACCGCACGTATTCTTAGTTCACCATCCCACCTCCATCCCTGACTTCCTGTCTTTGGCCCAGGAAATTCTGCTGCTTTGGAAAATAAATCAAGTCCACAGCAAAGCCCAAACACACATGCACACTCATCTTCCACTCTGTAATTGGACAAGCAACTCTGCGGAAGCTCCTCTGAGAGCTTTCAACTCATCCCCAGCTACTGCAGCTGGCGGTGATCATGAGAAAGACAAATAGGATCTTGTCCTAATCTGGCAGGCAATACCAAGGCATCTGTGAGCCATCATACACAAACTGGTCCATCTCCAGCCTACAATAAATCCTGCATAAAGTGTAAAATGGCATCCCACATTTTCTGTCTTAGGGCACAGGGATCCTCAAGCAGGGAAATTAAAAACCAGTTCTCTTTGGCCCCTGCTCAGAAGAAACCATGACCTAGCCCTTTCAATGGTGAGCAAAATGCTCAGCCTCGGCCCCTAGAAGTGCTCATGAGAGCACAAGGTGTGTTTCTCATGACAACATAAGACAGCCAAGTGAGTAGCTGTATAGACAGGATGTGTCAGGATATGCTTTTTTGTAGCACAGTGTTCAGCCACTAGATGCTGCCAGGAGTTATCTAGTGATGAAAACTGGGGAGGAATGGTGGTGGCTCTGGTTAACAAGGAAAATAAAACTGGAACTAAAGCAGTATGGAAACTGGCTCCCCTGCTGTGGTTTAGTTTGAATTAACACTTCCTGATTAGGGAGATCTGGGATACCAGAGCCTTAACTTCAAAATCCATTTCCTATTTTCACTCTATTTTAACTTTGGTACATTCCTGCTATACATTCATGTACTGATATTCTTCTTTAGCCCTATAAAATACTCTCTATTTATTGCAAAGGAGCTTAGTAGAAAAAATATTCCTAGACCAGCAAGTAGACAGAAAGTATACTGCCCTTTGAAATAACCCTAAACCCTAGACTCTGAGGACCTCTGCATTTGAGTTTCACACCCCTGTCTCATTTCTCTTCCTTGTCTCTGCTCACCTTCTGCTAATGGGCTGGGGACTCTCAGCAGATGTAGTATAGGAAATAAGGAACTACAGATGCATTTTTGAGTATGGGGATGATGATAGCATAATCCCATAATGTTTACCCATATTCTTTACAAACCATATTAGGTGCAGTGGGCTCGCCACTGACCATAGGGGACACAGGCTCTTGACTCTTTGACTGAGACTAGTTCAGTCAAAAGTGGAGAAGCTGAAAGCATGAAACAGGCTACTGGTAGCTAGTGACCACCTGCCTGAGAGAGGTGTAACCCAGACTGAAAGAGAAGAGGAGCAAGTGATACTTAACAGCAAAGCAGGGAGGCCACAAGGTAGGATGACAGGGAAAGCCACCTGCCCAGCACAGAAGCTCAAGGCAAGATTTCCAAGAACCACACTTTCCCTGAGAGATCAGTGGATCCATTTTTCCCCTTAGAGATTCTCCTCCTTGGTTTGTGCCTCTCTTCCTACACAGGACAGTGCCTGCAGAAGTGGCTTTAAAGTTTTTAGGTGTGGTTTAACAAATAAGAAGTTGATTATTGATGATTGTTAATTACCATAGTAGTAATTACTCTGATGTTGGCTTATCCACTAATAATAGAGCTCAGACACAGGAGGGACCTTCTGTCTGGCAAGATCCCTGCTAAGGTCCCCGCTAATCAGGTCTCATCCCAGATTTAGTAAGATGAGATAATTTATTTCTAACTAACATCCCTCTGGCAGGAGGGCTACAGCTGCCAGTCTAAACTTGGCCACAGTCACTGAGCAATCTGGTGCCACCCCCAATTGCCTTATCCCCATAACCCTCTGAGTCTGGCACAAAGCGATACACTGCTGCTCCCTAACCCAGAAGGCACAGTAGCGGTAGGAGGACAAGACAGAAGCCAGGTGGAGAACAGAAAATGGCCTGACACTTTTTGAGCTCCACAGACACAGAACTGAGAAAAGAAGAGGCAACTGCACTGGTTGGTGGCAATGCAGATTCCTTCCCTTTGCTCTCTGCAGCTGACATCATCCTCCAGCTCCAGACCAAGCCAGCACGGCAGGTGACTAACAGTGTGATGCAAACAATCACACCCTGCTGAACAAATTACATTCTTATTTAACCTGGTGCAAATCAGGAGCAACTCAATGTAAAATTGTGGAGTGACCACTGAGTTATATTGTAATAACTAAGCAGGGGAGGTGGCCCTGCACACTTAATTTCCTTGTGCAGTATCAATGATTTTCCTTCTACTTCTCCTCCCTCCCACCCCACATTTTAGATAACCTAGTGCCCGATTACTGAGTCATCTGGAGTCATATACTAATTGCAGTCACGCCTATGTGGGTTTATATAAGAGGCTTCAGCCAGCAAGGTGCTGCCTGTCTTGTCTGATGCACAGTTCATTTTCCATTCAGAATGTAAGTTAAAAAATCCCTGCCAATTTGCCCATTGCCATCCAAGGGTACCACCCTGACCCAACTCCTGTTGAGGAAGAGATGCAGACCTCTGAGATGCACACCTGACAGCCTGTGAGCACTAGCTAAAGACAGCTCTGCAGCCTTGTTAAGGGAAAGAGTCATCTCTGCAGAGTGATGAGCTTTGTTCTGGAAAAGGATATGAGTGGATGTACCATCACGTTACAGAGAACGGCTGCTGGGTGATCAGAAAGAAAGTGTTTTATTAGCAATTGGCTTAATTTAGGTACAGAAAAACATGAACTAAGCCCCCTCTGTACAGAAGAAATACTGCACTGGGAAGGATATATATTACTACGTGTCCTACTGTGGATGGGAGCATAAAGCAGACCAGGAGAGTAGGTGAGTTAGATGAGCCCATAAATCTAGTGACTCTCCCTGCACACTGTACACGGTTAAAGAAATCAATTTGCCTTGCAGTATGTAAAAAGGAGTTACTGCCCCTGGGCCCCATGGTGTTATTGCAATGTCTCCTCAAATACACCAATAAAAGATTATTGCTTCTTTCTCATAAAAATACTGTAATTTGCCAGGTTTATTTTGTGCCCAAGAATTGATGCAATTTATATTTGATGAAACAAGGACATCGCTGGCTGGAGCAAGGCCAGGAGGTTGCTTGCAGCACATCAACATCCACACTAGGGACTTGGCTTTGGGACAGCACTTTTAAGCCTTCTAGGATTTATTTTTGGGCAGGAGGGGAGGAATGGTGGTGGAAGAATCTTGTGAAACCCTTTGAAGGATGCTTCCTGGTTGCACCAATGTTACTCTGATACACATTGCACTGAAATCATTGAGAGCCCCAGAACCCTTAGCAACCCCAACTCAGCTTGGATGTTACAATCTCATAGTTTTGCTGGCAAATGCTCCAAGGAATCCTCCCCCCCACAGCAGTAGAGAGTAGCAGAGTATCTCTTCTATTTACTCTTTCCCAAAGGCCTAGCCAGCTGGTCCAACTTAGAGAAGATGCACTTTGACCAGACTCTTTGGCTGACCTTAAATCTGTTGCTTATCTCCTTTGTACTTCTGGTTTTTGACTTGTAAAGTATGACTATGCATCCTTCTCCCCTGCCCTCACGCAGCTCAAGCAGTTGACTGTTGGCTCCATGCAGAAGGGGCTGCCCCCACAACGCGCGTCTATTCGGCACAATGGGGCCCCGAGTTGCGCTGGGGTCTCAGCACGACTTGAAAGCAAACACACATAATCCTAGTGGGTATGTGGGATGTTCAAATGCCCTAGTCTGAGAAAGAGGCAGGCTGTGGCACCCCATGACGCTAATGCTGCTTCATCCTGGTTGTATCCTGAAATACTCAACTGCAGGCTTGTTTTCACACGCTCAGTCCTTCCTCCTTCTTTTACACTAATACTCCTCCCTGTCCTTGCAAAGGACTCGCACATCTCTCCTTGCAGTGCTTGGCTTGTCCTTTTGGACTAGGGCATCCCCCCTGCACTCAGCCACCTGTTTGGCAGTGTGGGCTGAATGTAATGAGGTCCATTAGCTGTACTGCCACCTAGTGCTAGTTGGTAAAGCTTTACTGGGAGCTTTTTTAACCCTCAGATTTAAGCCTGGTGAATCGTTACAGCAATAGATAGGCCCTGTATATTATGTAGCTTAAACCTTTTCTCCTACAGGAATAGCTATAGCAATCTGAAACAGATTTATATGGTATAACAGCATCCATGCTAGCAGGTCATATTATTTTCACTATAAGGCTATTGTTAAAGCATTTGTATTGACAAACCTATAATCCTTCCTCCATCCCCTGAACAATGACACCAGGCTGCACTCAGGTAGAAATCCTTCTTGATCCCTGAAGGTGATTACCTGACACACTGAAGCAGGACATTCATAGCTCTTCTCTCAGCCTGCCACACTGAAAATACTGCTTGCCTCTGACCAGCATTCGGTTATTTACTGGGCACCCCTGGGTTTCATCAGCTTTTCTTGTTCGCTTCCCCCACTGGTAAGGGCCCTGTGGCATGTGTCAGATTGCTATGTGTCTGGTGATACAGTTAGTCTGAAACTCACTCAGGACATTTAATAAATCAAAGGAGAATCTGACCTTAAATGGATTGTAATGTTCCCTCTTCAGAGTGATCCAGGGGAGGCCTACAAGGGACTGGAAACAAGTAACAAATGAGCCATTTAGAGAGAAACCTAGGCAGTAATTGGGCCCTCCCAGGGCTCTTAAGAGCTATAAATTGCTTCTGCTGTGTTTTAAAGCAGAAGAGTCCTAGCTCTTATTGTGATAAGCACCACTCAGTTTAAGGATGGTGTTTATTGGACTCCCAGCTGGAAAGTCTGGGTTCTACTGAAGGCTTCTGAGAGCTTTGAGGAGATAAAAATGTTCCTTTGGTGAGTTCAATTGGTGGTTACGGCACTCATACTTAAGAGGTAGGGGTTGAAGTCCCAGATATCCTGCCCTTTCTGTGCGAGTTTAGAGAAAATCACTTGGAACTAGCTAGGAGTTGTGAGAGAGGAGTATGTTTTCAGTCTCTTAAGCATATAGGAGCTAACTCCAGGTTGCAAGGGCATGCTTCCTGCTGCGTGGCCAGAACAAGGTGGTAAGATCCGATGGGAAATCTAAATTTGGAACTGGAGTTCAAGAGTGAAGCCAAGATCAGATGCTAGTGTCAGAAAATGAGCCAGGGTCAGGAACTAGAGTCACAGAGTGAAGGCAGAAACTGGTATCAGGAGCCAGAGCCTGACTTAGAGAGCCAGGACCTGTGATAGGAGGAATGTCCTAAAGCAAAGCAGCTAGAAGCAAACTGGGCTAGAAACGGACATTACACATAAACCCGGTTTAAGTGATCAGAAACTGATTTAAACCTGTAACAGAACCTATGTTCAGTGCATATAAACCAGCTTGAAAATAGCTGAAACTGGTTTGAGATACTACGTTGAGCCAGGTTTATCAGACTTAATTGACTTGGCTCAAACTGCTTTAAGATAAACCAGATTCCCCCTAGCATCCCAACATGCTCTCTGGGCTGGGTGGGGCTCTGTTCCATAGCAGGGCTGGTTCCTCTCCTCTGCTCCCTGGTCAGAGCTCAGGAAGAGACTGCAGGCACAGCAGGGTCTGCCTGGCTTCTCCCTGCCCTATTCCCTGCTTGCTGCTGAAGCAGGGACCCCCCCTTCCCCCGCATCTCTTACAGCCCAAGGACCCTAGGCATGTGGTATGCTAGGTAATGCTGAAAGGTGTCTTTGTGTGTATGTGTTCAATTGCACTGGGACAGGCAGACAGAACAGTGACTGCTTAGGGCTGTTTGGAGCTAATCAACAGACCTCCCTAATCAAAGCATCTTGCTGGGGCATGGCCACACCTCCTCAGCTCAGTTTTGTGCTAGGGAAGGGAAGGTTGCTCTAGCACCTGCCCCTCCCTCACCTCCTCCCAGCTTCTAGCCTGCGTCACTGCAGGCATGTGTCTGAATTTCCTCAGTCCAGAGAGAATGTCTGTCCGGTTACAAACTGGTTCGATTTAGCCAGGTTAGACTAACCTACAAAGATTGAATCAATGTAGGCTCAGGCTTTTTGAATGCCTGTCTGTGGCCCTGATGAACAGCCTACAATGTACCACTAAGGTGAGTTTGAGTGGGGTCCTACTGCCCCTCTCAGCTGATCAGGAAGTGTACGTGCATGGCCAGCTTGCTGCCTCCAGCAGCCAATAGGCCCAAACAGCGTTGCTGGTTATAGCACTTGAGATCCCCCTCTACTCAGGATTCACATTTCCCTGTCCTGGAGTTGGGGCCATCAAACTTGTTTTTCTTCTCCCACAAACCAAAGTCCTGTGAAAATACAGCTGGAAGAGGATGAGGTACTGCTTGCCCCTTTTCCACTAAATGTCTCAGTGGTTATAGCATTTACCCAGGGCGGGGAAGATGGAACATTTCTGGGGTGGGCTCACAGTCCTTCCTGTTGCAGCTATTCTGCTTGGTGTGGGATATGTTAATATTCATTTCACCAGACAGTGGCAAAATGAGACTGGTTATAGCACTCACCTGGTTATGGCAGGGAAGATCTGGATTCTAGCCTCACTGTCATGATAAGGCCTATAGTGTTTTTGTTGTTGCGATGATCCAGGGAACACTTGAAAAGCAAGGCTCATCTGTGAATATGCTTTGTTGGACCAACTCTATAGTTGGGACAAATGTTAGACAAGTTTTGGAAGACAAAACATCCTTTATGTCTGAGAGAGGAGCAGAGGCAGCCTAAGCTATATATCAGATAAAACAATGATTAGTAATACAATGGAGGATCACAGACCGTTCATGGCATGGCTGTCTGGGCGGCAGGCAAATTTAGCTGCAATCTGCATTAGTTGTACAGTAACTAGCTGTACAGCAGCATGGACACCAGGGGAACCAGGACACTCATTGACTCTAATACTAGGCAGACACAACAGGGGACCAGTTGGTACCCAAATCAAAGGATCCAGTTTCTTCTTGGAGCTGAAGGCACTGTCAGAAGGGGCAGAGCCAGGGCCAGAGGGGCTTGTGCTCCATGGTGCTTTATGAGCTGTGCGGGAACCAAGTTCTAGCCCACTCGAAACTCCACGATTGAAATCTGTTTCCATTCTAAACCGAACAAGATGGTGAATTTTGACATTTCCCTATAAAACAACATTCATTCCAAACAGGTTTTTCTAAATCAAAACATGACATTTCACTGTGGATAGCTTCTCTTTTTTCCCCATATATTATAAAAGTTTTTGAGCAGAAAAGTCATTTAAAACCAAAACAAATGAAAAGGGTCTGTGCCAAACGCATCAAAATAGACTCTCTTTGAAACGTCCTTTACTGAAGTTTCTGTTTTTCAAAATGAAATTTTATCAGACGTGAAAGTTCCTGGAGACAGTTTCA
Source organism: Caiman crocodilus (assembly GCA_030014935.1). Taxonomy (NCBI): domain Eukaryota; kingdom Metazoa; phylum Chordata; order Crocodylia; family Alligatoridae; genus Caiman; species Caiman crocodilus. The sequence goes on from JAGPOW010000145.1 coordinate 4,620,809, forward strand.
ACGCCTCCAGAATGGGATTTTCTGCTGGGAAAGCAGTTCCTTGACCGCCTCTTGAGCAGAGATAATTCACTGCGTTGGCTCATCCCAGCCCAGATTGAGTCTTGAGTAACATGTACCCCTATAGATGCTGGGCTTAGAAAAAGTAGTTCTACTAACCAGGCTCCACCGATGTGCATTTTGCCACTTCTACAACTGCACACAGAGCAGTGCAGTTCTCATCAGCTTGTGTGCAGAGCAGAGCTGATAATAATTGAGTCTGCTCTGAAGCAGCGGATCTCCAGCACAGTGTGGGATGAAGACGTATGCGTATAAATGCCCCAGCTGATTTGCCTGCATGCTCAGTCAGTCTCCAGCTTTGGGAGGTGAGTGGCAGACACCGCTCTCGGTGATTTCATGCTTCTGAAGTGATCTGTACTCTAAATTAAAGTGAATGGGGCAACCGGCTTCCTGGTTTGCTCTGAGCAAAAACTTAGAATCAGAGAGAAGTGGGGCTGGAAGGGACCTCTGCAGGTCACATAGTTCAACCCCCTGCCTGAGGCAGGATCATCCCTATCCAAACCATCCTGTACAAATAATCTAACCTCTTAGTAAAACTACACAGTCACAGCACACGACATAATACCCTAACCTGCCACAGGTGAAGCAAAGGGACCAAGGTGGCCAACATCCTGCTTCTGTAAAGGCTATTAATATATGCTCAAGAGATCCCAGGAAGAGGGTCATGCCCCCTCCTTCTACCCCTCCTTCTCCCCCTGCTACAGAGGAAGGCAAAAGTCCCCACAGTCCATTCCAATCTGACCATGGGGTAAAATTCCTTCCTGACTCCAGATATGGTGATCAATCTGACCCTCAGCTGGGGGTCAAGACTCTGTATCCGGGATCCTCTGGCTTTAAGTCCCAGCAGGAGCATTGGCAAACCCCAGTCAAAATCCCCTGCTTTGGCTGCAGCTAAAACACCGTGCCTCTGAGGAAGGTTTAAAAACACCCAACCCTGATGCATGTAGCAGTAGAGGGGAGGGAGGAATTCCTTCCATTTCCCATTGCAGCAACCAGCAAAGTCCAGATGCGTAAGTTATGTTCATAGTAGAACACAGGCATCTAGATTGTGGTTTTCAACCTTTTTTCAGACCCTAAAAAAATCAAATGGAGGCGCGGATCCCTTTGGAAATCTCAAATGGAAGTGTGGACCCCTTTGAATTTTAAGTGTGGGTATTCACAGGCTTTTGATTGCTTATAGTCATCTTTCATGGACCCTCACAGAGTCTATAGACCTCCAGGGGTCTGTGGACCACAAGTTGAAAACCACTGGTCTAGATAATCCTGCCCCAATTGCTGTCCAACCTCTTCTTGAACACCTCCAGTGGTGGAAAGCCCACAACTCCCCTAGGCATTCTGTGTCAATGCCTCACTGTTCTAACAGTGAAGAAGTTTTTCCAGATACCCAATCTAAACCTACTATGCTGCAACTTCAAGCCACTAGTTTGTGTCTTCCTTTCTGCAGCAAGAGAAAAAATGTTTTCCCTCTTCTGTATGACACCCCTTCAAGTATTTGAAGACTGCTATTGTGTCCCCCTCTTAAGTGTCTTTTTTGCAAGCTGAACAGGCCTAGGTCCTTCAGCCTCTTCTTCTCTGACTTGCTTTTCAAGCCCTATATCATTTTTGTCATCTGTCTCTGGATCCCCTCCAACTTCTCCACATCCTTTTAAAAATGTGCAGTGCAAAATTATACACAATACTGAAGATAAGGCCTCACCAGCACTGTATAGAGTCCCTGTCACTTCCTGTGTCTTGCACCTAATGCTTTTATTGATGCATCCCAAAATTGCATTTGTCTTTTGCACAGCTGCATCACACTGCAGACTCATAGTGGATCTGTGATCTACCAAGACTCCCAGATTCTTCTCTGCACTACTGACATCCAGTGAGGTGTCCCCCATTTTTTATCTGCATTTTAAATTATTATTCCTGAAGTGTAGCACCTTGCATTTGTCAGCATTGAACTTCATCCTGTTAGCTCTATCCCAGCTTTCCAATCCATCGAGATCTTTCTGAATTATACGTCCTTCCTCCAATGCGTTTGCAGTCCTTCCCAGTTTTGTGTCATCTGCAAATTTATTCAAGAAGATTTCTAGACCAGCAAACAAATCATTAATAAACACACTGAACAGCACTGGGCCCAGGACATGCATGGGAGTAAATGGGAGACTAAGCTGCATTACCACTGAACTCACTGCTGTGCATCCTATAAGTTACTGCTGCCTAGCAGCCAGAGTAAGGCCTCTGAGAGGAACAGAATAGCTAAGCACCTTGCTTTCATCTGAACAAATGTCTCTCCATCCTACTGGAAAAGAGCACGACATAGAGAGGCTTCCTGGCTGGTCTCTGAATCTCCTAGTGGGACAAGGAGAATGCAAAGGCTGTGGAGGGGGAGCCAAGTCCTAGGCATTGGGGATGTTAAAATCCTGAAGACCTGCTGCAGGGAAGAGCCCTGTCTTCTGCGAGAGGGATGAGAAGACTAATTAAGCCTGCTTCATTTTCAGCATTTGCAATTCTGCAATATAGCCAATGCAGATTATAACAAGGATTTTCCTCCTGTGCTCCACTGGCAAAGGGTGGGGAGGTCTCACTGCCCTCTGCCAGGTAGTGCAGCAGCAGGACAGTGACCACTGTTATTCCACTGCTTTATCTGTGGCAGGTGAGGGTGCTATGCCTTGTAGTTGTGTAACAGGGTTGAATGTGTGGTTTTAGTAACAGGTTAGACAAGGATGTATATGTGATGGGCTGGACAGGGATGATCCTTTAAGGAAGGGGATGGACTAGATTGGGGTGGACAATCTGTGGCACATATGCCACAAGTAGCACTGGCAGCCTTTGTGTGTGGCACATAGCAGATTGGGGAAGGGGCAAGCAGCACAGTGGCAAATAGGGCAAGAAGCAGAAATCAGAGCTGCAGATAAGACAGGGGAATGGGATTGGAGTGGTACTTAAGGAAATATGGGACCAATTTGTGCCGTACGTACCAAAAAGTTGGCCCCCACTGGACTAGATGACTTCTAGAGGTCCTTTCCAGCTCTGTTTTTCTATGTCTCTATATGCTGCAATGCATGCAGTTAATTAACCCTTCAAAGGAAGAGACCCCCTGATTTTGTTGCTTCACTGGAGAATTGGCTTTCTCTCTGCGATAGCAGCCTCTGGGTTTAGAGCCCTGGGTTCTGTCTCCTATCCAGGTGTCTGGTTAAGTTGGCACATATGGTGTATTGTTTGCAACCAGCCAGTTCTTTTTCAGCTTTGTGAATACTGATTTTCGAGTTGGGAGCTCTACATTTACTCTGGGCCCCTTGAAATTACTCCCAAAAGAGCTTAACCTGTAGCTTGGCAGGGTTCTTTGGGTAGATGTGATATCTTTTATTAGACCAAATAAATAGTTGGCAAAAATATTCTTTGCAATCTTTTGGGCACAAACACCCAGAAGCTTGCAAAGAACATTTTTTTCCAAATATTCAACTGGTCTAAATAAAAGATATCACATCTGCCCAAAGAACCTTGTCTGCCTACGTCCTTATACCAACATGGCTACAACCAACAACCCTGTAACCTGTAGCTTGGTGCTTTTCTTTTCCTGGTGAAAATTTAAACATTTTCAAACAAGGCAAAAATTCCCTGGGAGGAAAAAGAATGTTTTGGATAAAACCTAATTCATCACTGAATAAAAAATATTGATAGAAAATCTTGTAGTAGTTCTTGCCCTTCCATCTGGACTCACATGCCTTTCAGAGCTTCAGGACTGGAGCAGCAAGAGGAGGATGGTGAGAATTGATAAAGAAGGCAGGATAGATATGCATGCACCTTAACAAACTACCTAAATAATATATAGAGAGAAAACACACAAGCTTTCACAAACCAAAGTTCATTTCACCAGATGCTATGAACGGACATGCAGAAAGCAGAGTACATGGAGAGAGAAATTAAAATACAAATGACAAGGTGGGGGGAGAGGGGAGAGAGAGAGGGGGCTGTGCTAGGAGAGAAAAGAAAATGAGTAATAAAGGAATAAAGTGGGTCACAAAAGCCAATCCTGAGATAAGAATCCACAGTCTCTGTTTAAACCATAACCATACTTAACCCAGTCTAGTTTGTGGATGATTCCTTGTTCTGCATTTTCCTGTGCAAACTGATTAAAACCTCTTGATAAATAAATACATATACACAGGATTAACACTGACCATGTGTACAGCATGTTTCACTGGCAGATTTCAAAGCTCTTTACAAAAGAGATTGATATCATTGTCCCCACTTTACAGATGGGGAAACTGAAGCAAAGAGGCTTGTGTCACTTGCTCAAAATCCCCCAGCAGGCCAATGGTAGAACCAGGAACAGAGTTTTATGTCCCCTAAATCTCTGCCCATTTTGCCTAGCAGCTATGTACACCCAGCTTTCAGCCTACATGCCCCAGCCCCACTGCTGGAGCTGGCTGGGTGCTGCAGAAACGCTGCTCAGATATTCCACTGAATTCCCAACAGCCGTTCAGCGCAGCCAGCTTTGTGCCCTCACCAGACATTATTTGCGAAGACTGGAACAAAAGGCTTTTGTCTGGGGAACAGCCAGGACTGGCAGGTGAGCAGGTGTGTTTGTACACTGGGTACTGTTGTTTATTTGGCATTTTGAAAGCTTCTGTTCTCCAATCAGGGGGCAGAAACAATACCAAGCCACTCAGATGACTGCCTGCCTATTAGCCACATGCCATGTTGGAGCAAAGTGACCTGTTGTTAAGTGCACCACAGGCTGAAATTTGCCTGCATTGAGCAAAAACATAGATTCCCTGGGGATAACAAATCCATTTACAAATCAGGGCTGGATCATGAATTAGTCACAGCTAAAGAAAAGGGTCAAGTATATAGCAATGGATAATTTGGCAAAAGTAAAGTTTTCCATTGCCTTTCATGGGTTAGCGTCCCTGAGGATGAGACCCCTTTGGCTCTGTCTAATTTCAGAAATGGAGCTTCCAGCCCAAGCCCCAGGGCGGCAATACTGACAGGCAGGGGTTTTTTTCTATTTCCCTAGAGAAGAGGAATGCATTGGGTCACAGTGCCAGCGTCCTCAGACAGGTAAGGGTGCAGATTTCACCTTAGCTACAATGGGTGGACCTCTTGCCACTGATACAGCCTAACTTTCTAGGACTGAATTCTTGAGTCATTTCAATAAAACAATGTCCTTTCCCGAGGGCTTTGGCTGACATATGGGTACCAAGTGGCAGTCTCAAGGATGTGGCATTGCTACTGGATAGGATTCTCTATGGCAGGCAGCTTCTGTGTCCTTTCTTCCTTGGATATCATACCTGTGTGCCCTGCTCCTTTACAGCCCATGGGCAGCTGCTGTATATTCACGATTTTTCCATGCTGGCAAGTTTCTAGCCCTGAAGTGGATTAACACATCACATCGTATCTCTCCGCCTGAATTATACATGCTTGGCTGACAGTGTAAACACCAACCTTAGCTCTCCAGGCTGGAAGTCCCTGCCTCCCAAAGGAAATGACAGGGGAGAGCCATGAGATCAGCACAGCCCCTGGGACTTGAGCCCTGCTGCTGGCCCTGCTCAAGCATCTGCCTCCCTTTGTTGCATTCAGGACCACTGACGCACCAGTGATCATGGCTTGCTCTTTTTTGTCTGGCATTTTCCCTCACAAAGGCCCAGTGTGGAGTGGGTTCAACACACAGGCTAGTCTGAATAATTCATTCCTTCAGCCCAACTGCACAAGTGTTCACAGCAAAAAATGGATGAAGTCTGGTAAATTTAGTACAGAAGCAGAATTTTCTATAAGCCCCTCTTATATAAAGCTTTGACTCACCACCATGTGAAGGCCCCATGATGCTATAGTTCTCTCGGTCAAAGCCACTGAAGGTTATGGTTTATGTAGGTAGGTAAGGGCCCTGTTTCTGAGCACTGCACTTTTAAATTGCTAGGACTCTGCTGTATGCGGGTGCCACTCTGAGTTCCACTCTGATGCAGCCTGTTACAGAGGAGACAGGCACACCAGTCTCTCTCCTAAAGACATTCAGTTTATTTCTTTTCCCCTGCCCTGAGAATAAACATCTTCCAGGCTGATGGCCTTAGCTACTTAGCTTAGTCAGTACTCAGATCCTACAGAAGAAAGGCTCAGTGCATTTTCAGAGCACAAAGCAATGCAACACTATGGAATTTCAGGGCAGAATCCAGGGAAGGAATCTGGTGGCTGGATTTAGCTAGGCCATTCCTGGGGCCATTCCTGGGACCCCCTTTGCAGCTCTCCACTGGCTTCTCCTTCCCTATCACATCCAAGCCCACTCATCTGCATTGCCAAGGCCCTTCACAGCACAACCTCACTCTGCTTCACTAGCACAGTATCAACTGCTGCCTCCAACCAGCCCACAAAGCCAGTCTCCATTGCCCATTTGTTAAATGTTCAAATAAGTGCCCTTGTGCTTCCTCCCATGCTGCCAAAAAGCAGTTATGTCACTTAGTGGGCTAATCTATTGCCATCATGCTGACCAATTATCTTACTCTTTCCTTGTACCACTTGTATGTGGGTGTCTACATGTGCTCTTAATGCACTTTAGCCTTACTGCACAGCAAAATACTGCAAAATAAGCCTTCCCAGGGAGCACATCTACATATGCACCCTGTTGGGAGCAGATTTGCTCCTAACAGGAGCAGCCCCACCCTGCTCTGCCCCCCTGAAGCAGCCAGGGGGAGCACCAGGCTCCCCTGAGTACTAGCCCGGAGGCTGGTCCCCAAGGCACACAGGGTCAGGAGAGCTCTGCCTACTGCTGCAGCAGCTGTCAGAGCTCTTGGCTCTGCGCACATTGGGACACACAGCTGCTGGTGAGCCCCTGAGTAGAGGGCATGAAGCTCATTGGCAGCTGCCCTGCTTGGGTTCCCAGCCCCCACCCACCACCCAGAGCAGCTCTACGTGGTGCAGAGCTGGGAACTCCAGATAGCAAGCAAGGGATGGATTTCCCAGCTCCGTCCCATGCAGAGCTGCTCCAGAGGGGACACCCAGCCCCTGATCACTCTCCAGAGCTTCTAGGTCCAGGCTGGGAGTTGGGATGGGGAATAGAGTTCCCCAGTCCCGGTGCTGATCAGCTTCCAGCTCCTCGGGGGAGCTGGAAGCTTTGGCCCCCTGCTGCCTAGGGTAATCAGGAACAAACTGCTCCTGGTCAGTGTCTACAAGTATAGTATAGCACAGTGAATCTAGTACCTGTATTTACAGGTACTAGCCAACTGTGCAGTAGCATAATTTACTGCACAATAAATGCCCTGCATATCTAGACTGTGATGCCTCACTGCACTGTAGATTAGTCTACTGTGCAGTAAAGCATCTTGTGTAGATACTCCCAGTATTTATCTTTTCTTGCCTTGTGCAGATTCTGTAAGTGTTTGGAGCAGGACCCTCTTTTTATCCCTGTCATTGCACAGTGCCTAGCACTATGGGGTGTCAATCCATGACTAAGATCATGCCAGCAATAGAAATAAATTCATCCTTCCATCCAGGAGCTGAGTTCAAATTGTAGCTCTGCACTGACTTACTTTTTGTATCACAACTGTGTCTTCTGTACTCATCCAGCATGCCTACCAGGTACCAGAAGAGCACCACTGGTTGCTGGAATGGGACATGTCTACACTACAAGAAGAGGTATGTTTTACACTGAGCTCACTAACTTACTGTAAGATCCATATGGATACAAGATATGGTTATTTACCTCAGTATAGTTAATTGAAGTCAACTGTACGGCCAATTCCTAAGCCCTTCAGTCATGCTAAACCCCCAGCCTCCTTTCTAGACATACGGATCATCCTAAAGTGACTCATGCAGCTGGCTCTTTGTTTGACAAGTTCCCCCAGATCACCTTCTCTCTTTCCAGCTGCAATACAGCCTGGGATCCCTGCACACCAGCCACCAAGCAGAGCAAGTTCCCATTTGCCAGGGAAGCCGAACTGTGAGCGCTGCAGCTGTGCTTGCATACAGAGTACTCCTGGCAGCTGTGAAGGCTTCTCCGTGTGAACTGCAGAAACTGAAATGCCTTTTGAACTCCATGCAAACCATCTGGAACAGTTCCAAGATATTATTCTGAAGCTCAGTGCTTGGAAAGAATGGGTCAGTCAAGAGATGGCTTCTTGATGGCAGGCTGGGAAACTTGTCTCCAGTTTGACTCCCAAACTTTCTTAAACTCTGTCCATCAACAGTGATTTTCAACTGTCCCTGTCCAGGGACAGTTAGTAACAAATAGTTCCCATGGTTCCCCATATAGCCCAGTTTCACTGCAAGAGAAACTCACAAGATCTGGATTTACTCCAGAAAGAGATCTGCCCAAATATCCAGTGGGTGTCACTGATCTGCCGCAGCCCAAGAGCTGGGTATGGGCATGAGGCAGTATCTGGCGACTGCCTTCCCAGCAGTCTCCACACACACAATTCAAAATTAAAATTCAGGGCCATACTACACTTGTCCTTCACTAGCACAGCTTAGTTGACTTCAGTGGCCTTACTCCTGATTTACCCCAAAGTGAATGAGATGCATAGCCTATGGATGCAAATAAACTTGTTGATTGTGAAGCAACTGCAAACTTGACTGCCTGAGTGTGCAGACAGCCCAAAACAAGACAAAAGAATTTGCCTTTGCAAATTTGCAAAGAATTTGCAATTAATTGTCTCAGCTGTGTTGGCTCTGAAGCTTTGTGTCACTAATGACTGAAATTTTCAAAAGAGGGATTTAGATGTCCAAGTCTTGATGAATTTGAGTGAGAAAAACACTTCTTCCCTTGCTCCCCTTTAAAATTCCCGCAGCAAATCATTCTAGTTCTTGTTCTGTTATCAGAGGCTTGTAGGTAAGCAGGAATGAGGCAGGAACTGAAGACTGCATGCCTGTTGGGTAGGATATCATCACTTTCCTTGCTGTATTCTGCTTTTGAGCTTAACCCAGGAAAAGCCAGATGCATGCTGGAGGCAGACTCAATATATTCAAGTGTTAACACTTTCAAGAATTGCCACTAATTTGAGGTTTTAAGAGTCTGGGTGGCCTCTTGGGACACCTGGAAAACTTCCATATTTATCTGCCACTGCTTTCTTTTTGAGAACCTCTCAGCAAGTGCCTGCTTGCTAGGGAATAAAATAATCATTTATTAAAAACATGGGTTCAGATTCTCTTTCTACCTAGCATGCTTATAGGCAGATACCCAGTTAACTCAAGTTAGCTCTGACTAGGGCAAACTACAAAGCTTTGTGCCCTGGAACAAATGTCTGTGGAGTGTCTGGACCAGGATTTACAACTTAAGCTGTAATCATAGTGAACTCAGAAGTACTTTAGTCTAGACAAACATTTATAGCTACAACTTCAGAGGAGGTGCTCCTGATTTGCACCACTGAGTTAAGAGGGTTACAGATGTTTAATAAGTACCATGGGCTGATGATGAGAGAACAAATCAACAGAGTTGGGTCCTGCATCTGGCTCTCCTAGTGGCCTCTTTGACTTCGACAGCAAGTTTCAGCAGCTTAATTTCCTCCCTGTAAAATGGGCTAATAATGGTAGTGGCATGAAACTCAGCTCTGAACCACTATGATGAAGAGTAGAGAGCTTATCGGAGAACAGACACTGTACAGAGGCAAATAATACTGCTACTTTAATCAGAGGGAGAGAGGGCAATTTCCATGGAAACTCAGCCCCACAGGAATTCACAGGCTGCAAGCACTTATATAATTACTGTTACACAATTAGAAGTCTACATCATCAATTATGCATGCTAAGGCCTCCTGACAGACCCTCCCAAAAGCTGGGGCAGCCGAGTGTGTAGAAGGCTTACAATGAGCCCCTTACAATCTGCAACCTGCACCTGACTCTGATTGCAGTGACCCTGGAGTAAATCAGGAGTGATTCTTTTCCAATCCACGGAGCTGCAGTGCTGACACCGCCATGTAAGGGAAACCAGAAGCACATCCCCTGGGAGAGGGAGAATGGCTTTGTACAATACCCCAGCTGCTCTGCTTACTAAATCAGGGACTCACAAATCTAGCAGTGTTAATCCTCCAGTGCAGCTGGTTCCTGTTCCCCTGATTTATTCCCTCTCTTTTGGGGGAATCTTTAATGCTCCCTCCTTTAAATTCATGTTCTTTCTTTGGACAGCTTGCTTCAGTAATCCCCTGAGCAGCCTGCCTAGATGCTGCATCTCTCTTCACCTTTGGTCCATGACCTCTCACCAACATCTCAGACAGCTCCTTGGAATCTGTCCAGCCCTTTTCTCTCATGTCACCCTTGTTTCTTTTCCTCTCGTTTACACTGGCAAAGACTGGCTGCCCTAAATTTACAACTTATCTCCCCAACACTTGTGTCTTTGTCTCAGCATTTTTTTTTCTCTTGTGGTCAGACTCCCATGTTTGCTAAAACCAGCCTCTAAAACCAGTTTTCTTTTTTTGTGCATTACAGACCTGTTACTAAACACCTCTGTCCACCTCCATGTGAACACCCCAAGCCCTTGTCTCTCTCTTGGTGGGGTGAGGGGAGGCATTGTATAACAAAGTGTGTATATGCTTGGGGAGTCACTGACAGTCAGTCCACAAGGCTTACTGCTGGTTTTCCATGTGCGTGGTGACTCCTTCCAGCCTGCAATGTCTTTCACACTAAGCACAGACAAAAATACCTTCTAGGGTTTCATGAACAGAATATAGAGTTAAAGGATAGTCAGGTCAGACCAGGCCAGCTCTGCTACCATTATGACCACAGAAGGTACTACCTGCAGTTGTCAAAACTGAGAGCTGGGTGGTGGGAAACAGCTTAGCAATCTCTATGGTGCCAGTGGCTTTAGGTGAAGGAGCAACCTAGAGGGGGGTACTGGTCCTTACCCCTAGTAGAGTAAATGCCACCAAAAAGTGGATGCCATGGCAGGCTGGACTGGGCTCTCCAGTCTTGGCTGGCAACCAGTCTAGGAGTGGAGGCCCAAAAGGCAGACAGATTGAAGATCTTCTTGGTACTGGTAGCTCCTGCAGCCAAGTTGACTTCAAATGTACTGGCTTCTGCCTTTCCTTTGGGCTCAACCACCTAGTCTGAGAGGGGGACACTGATATATGGGCAACTCCAGTGTCTCCATATCAACTGCCCAGGCCATTGCAGCCAAAACTTAATGGAAAGGATGCTCCATCTTTGCTACTTGCATGGGCACAACACAGAAGGGAGCAGTCACAGATTTATATACTCAACTCAAGTGGTGTAGAGTAGAGCACCAAGTGTCACCTTCATTGGCGGGGGGAACCAATTGTGTTCCACTGGTCAGCTACTGCCTGCCTTAAGCTGGGCAGGCCTCTACCAGTAAGGTGCTGATCTGCCATGGTCTGTATGCCTCATTTGCTGCATGGGACTAGACCAAAAGTTGAAAAACAGATGGCAAATCAAGTACCAGGCAACAAGAAAAACCTAAACTATTTCTGGCTGGGAAGCTGGAATGTCAGGACCATGTGTCCTGGCATGAATGACAATTTACATATCATGGATGATGTCTGGAAGACTACAATGATTGACCAAAAACTGCAAAAACTTAACATTGACATTGTAGCTTTTCAAGAGACAAGATTGGTCAACTCAGACTCCATTCATGAGGCCAACTACACCTTTTCTGGGAAGGCAGGTGTGTAGAAAAATCTTGCCTACATGGGGTTGGATTCAGGGTTTGCAACAGGTTGGTCAAAACCACTGAGACACCCACTGGAAGTTCAGTTCGCATCATCTCACAGTGACTACAATCAATTGGTGGTTTTGTTAACATCATTAGTGCCTATGCACCAATATTAAAGGCAAGTTCAAATGATAAAAATAACTTCTACAATGATTTGCACCAAGTCACTGAGAACCTACCATCAAATGAGAGGCTTCTTCTCCTAGGGGACTTTAATGCTTGAGTAGGCGCAGATCACAACTCTTGGCCAGCCTGCCTGGGACATCATGGCATCAGTAAAATGTATGAAACTGGCCAATGTCTTCTCAAACTCTGCACTTTAAACCACCAATGCATCACTAACACTTACTTTGTGAGCAAAGAGCATCAAAAAGTATCATGGAGACACCCATGATTTAGCCACTGGCATCAATGAGACCTCATGATCACCAGGAGAAAAGACCTGCCTGGTATACTACACACCCACACTTATCACAGTGTCGATTGTGACACAGGCCACTCCCTTATTGTTAGCAAAGGGGAAGTGATACCAATAAAGCTGCACAGAGCCAAGCATAAGACTAAGGCAAGAATTAATATACACAGCACAAAATTCCAAGGCAAGGGCCTGGACTTTCAAAGGACCTTTGAGCTAGCTATGTCTACAAAAGCAACAACTGCAACTGCTGAAGGAATTTGGAGTAGACTAAGAGCAGTCAACTAGGAAACAGCCACAGAAGTATTTGGGAAAAAGAAGCTGTCAAATAAAGACTGGTTTGAGGCACACTTGGAAGAGATGCTACCACTTGTTGAACTCAAGAGCAGAACCTACCTGAAACACGACCAGAATCCAAAAGAAAGTCCCAAGGCTAAGCTGAAGCTTGGCAGGGCAATGGTACAGAAAACAGCCAGTGGCTGTGCAAGCCTGGACTGGACCGACCTATATCAAGAGATACAGTTTGCCTCAGACACAGGAAACCTGCAAGTCATGTATGAAGGCTTGAAGAAAGCTCTTGGCCCAGCTCTCATTCAAGTCGCCCCCTCAAATCTTGAAATGGCAAAGTAAAAATCACTGACAAGAACAAGCAGATGTGATGCTGGGTCAAACATTACTTAGAGCTTTACTCCTATGAAACAGATATTTCAGAAGAGGCACTGGTTCATCTTCCAACTCTAAGTACATAGGCACAGTGAGACAAAAACCCTACAGCTGAAGAACTTAGCAAGACCATAGACTCTCTAGTTGGAAAGGCACCAGGGGAGAATAGTCTCCCAGCTGAGGTTCTCCAGTGCAGCAAGGCTAGCCCGCTACTACACCTTCATCAGCTCCTAGTGTGCTGCTGGAAGGAAGGTCAAGTACCCCAGGACATGTGTGATGCTAACATCATCACTCTCTACAAGAACAAGGGAGACAAAGGTGACTGCAACAACTATAGGAGCCTCTCTCTCCTCAGCATCATAGGCAAGGCTTTTGCCAGAGTCATCTTGAAATGCTTGCAACAGCTAGCTGACTGCATCTACACAGACTCACGGTGTGGATTCAGAGCAGGGAGATCAATAGTAGACATGATATTCTCCTTATGCCAACAACAAGAAAAATGCAGAGAACAAAATAAGCTCCTGCGGGCACATCAACACTTGCATTTAAATACAACATTAGCATTAAGCTAATGTGCAGTAAGCAATTTTTTGGCAGGTGTCTACACATGCAGGGACTTAGAACTAAAGTTAGTGCCAAGTCCCTGCAGCCCTGCCATGTGCCCGTGTGGCCACTGTGGGGAGCTCCAGTCTCCAGCCAGATAGCTACCAGCACTTGGCAGCCATGTTGAAGCTAGATCCAGCTGTCTGCACTTGGCAGCCATCTTGGAAACACAGCCCTGCCCTCTGATCCCTGGTCAGCCCCTTGCATGCCAAGCTCAGGGGCAGTATGTGGCAGCTCCCTTCTTGCCCACCCTGCTTCCTCATACCAGGGTTGCTCCAGCTTCTGCCCCTGCCACAGATGCCCAGGGCCTCGCTGGTCTACTCAGCACCTACCAGTGACAACTGGTACCCCATGCTCCTGCTGGCCCCCCAACCCACGCTCCAGGAGAGCCATACACCCACCAGTAGGGGCTAGGCCACCAGCTGTAGGAGGCCCTGCTGGCCACACATCCCCTGCCCACCTCCAGCACCACCCTCAAGACACACACATGGGCGAAACAAAAAAACTTTATTATGCTCACAATACCCACCCCATCCATCCCCCCTTCCCCCTCAACAATAAAAATATCAGTAAAACAATAAAAATATTCCTAGGGCATAAAAATATCCAGCATACCTACTGGCTGGAAAATGACTCTCTCAGCAGCATAGAAACAGAAATGGATCTCAGAGTCATAGTGGACTCCAAGATGAACATGAGTCATCAGTGTGACAAAATCATCAGCAAAGCTAACCACACTTTATCATGCACCAGAAGATGCATGAAAAATAGGTCCAAGGAGGTGATACTTCCCCTCTATGTGGCTTTGGTCAGACAGCAATTGGAGTACTGCATCCAGTTCTGGGTGCTGTACTTTAAGAAGGATATGGATAATCTTGAGAGGGTCCAGAGGAGGACCACTCATATAAGGGTTTACAGGCCAAGCCCTATGACGAGAGACTAAGGGACCTGGACCTCTTCAGCCTCCTCAAGAGAAGGCTGAGAGATGATCTTGTGGCTGCCTACAAATTCACTGGGGGGGGATGCAGCTGAAACTGGAGATGCTCTGTTTACCAGGACCCTCTTGGGGTAACAAGGAACAATGGTCACAAACTGATAGAGAACAGATTTAGGCTAGACATCAGGAAGAACTTCTTCACAGTAAGGATGGCCAAAATTTGGAACGGACTTCCAAGGGAGGTGGTGATCTCCCCTACCTTGGGGGTCTTTAACAGAAGGCTGGATAGATATCTGGCTGGGGTCATCCCCAGCACTCTTTCTTGCCCAGGCAGGGGGTCGGACTCAATGATCTGTTGAGGCCCCTTCTGACCCTAGCATCTATGAATCTATGAACAAACACAACCCCTCCCCCTTCCCCCTCAGCCAACAAAGCTCCTCCACCACCTACCAACAATAAAAAGCTCGCTTACAAATGGAAAGCTATATTTACAATATTTCTGGTCTTCAAGCTCAGAATGGGGAGATTTAGGGGGCAGAATCCTGGGGCAGGTGCCCAGCACCACAGCCTCTGGATGTTCCCTTGTGGGTTCAGGGGCCACAGTGAACCCAGCAGGTGGTGGCCTCATGCATGGCTGAGTCTTCTGCCATGTGGTATAGAGGAGAGTGGCAGGTCCATGTCCAGGCAGGTGGCTGTAGGTCTGGGGTGAGGGCTGGGCCAGAGAGTCTGGGGGCAGGAGCACATAGGACCTCTTTTCAGGGCTAGGTAGGGGCCTGCTGCAGGGTGGTGGGTGGACCCAGGGGCCCTATGGGCCATGGGCAGTGGCTGGGCAGTGTAAGGACATGGATGTGGCTGCCAGGGCCAGGATGGTGTCTATGACTTGGAGGCCAATAACCCCCTGCTGCTGGAGCATCTCCAGGTACTCTCATTCTAGGGGCTCCATTCGGGCCCATGCATGAATGAGGGCACTCCTGGTTGGTCATGCCTCTACCTGGGTGACATCCTTTGCCCACTAGGCCTGTTTCCATGCTTGCTCCTGCACCTGCCGCTCCTCCACCACTGCCACCAGCCATTGGAGTAGAAGGGTCTGGTCCTTGGTGCACCATTGGCATAGCCAGTGCATCTGGACAACTTCAGCAGTGGGTGGCAGTGACCCGGACACTGCATTCCCACTGGGGTTGGTGGCCTCTCCCCTGCATTCAGATGATGTTCATGCAGAGGCAAGAGATAGACGCCTTTTGTGAGAGCTTGCAACAATCAAGGACAAGATGCTCTGCACCAGGGCAGATCGGGGGTCGGCACTGCCTCTGCATATCAGCACCACCCGGGAATGCTACAAGGTCATCAACTTCCTCCCAGGACCAGTTGGGGGCCTGGGTGGTTGGCAGGCCATGCACATGTGGGTGGGGCCAGGGCTTGATGAGGAAGATGATGAGGAGGGGGAGGATTTTCTTTCAGGGCCCCCACATGACTGGCCCTGGTCAGTACTCAGGAGTGCTCAGCAGAGGGGTACAGCCAGGGACTGGGAGCCACATGGCAGAGGCACTTCACCACAGCACCTACAAGGACAGGGGACAGCTGGGAGTGAGTAGCAGGAAGCAGGTGCTGGTCTTGCTGGCAAAGACAGTCAGGCAGCAGCCCCGGGGGAGATCTCAGGGCTAGGCAAGAGGTACAGCAAGCTTCAGCCCTTTGCAACACTCACCTGTGACTAAGCAGCATCTCTGCAGAAGGAACAGGTCAGGCAGAGGCAGCCTGTAGCCTGTCCAGCAGGTCCCCTGGTGTGTGTGCCCCAAGGCTCCCTGGTGCGTATGCCTCAAGGAACAAAGTGGCTCCTGGCTTTTATACTCTGTGGTCAAGACTTTCCAGAGTGCAGCCCATCCCTGGAGCAGAAGATAGAGCTAGCCAGGAGCCCTGGGGCTGGGCTCAGGCCAACCCCCTCCTGGCTGGGCAGACCCAGTACTAAAGTTAGTGCTAGGTCATGTCTACATGTGCATTACTGTGCATTAACGAATTGTGACTAAATTTGATACCTGCACTTGCACATATCAAATTTAGGTGTGATTAGCCTAAGGTACTGTGCAGTAAGGGCATGCAGATGCATGCTCATACTGCACAGTAACTTAGGCTAAGGTGCATTAATGTGTCTCATGTAGACACACTCAGTACATAGCATTTTTTCAACTTGATGAAAGCCTTCAACACTGTCAGCAGAACAGACTTGTTCAAGGTCCTGGTAAAGATTGTATTCTCACAAACATGACCAGGCATGGTATGCTCCTTCCCTGAAAACATGCAAGCCACAGTTCAGTTTGATGAACCTCTGACAGGCTTGGGACAGAGAGTAGAATGAAGCAGGGTTGTGTTCTGGTGCCCACACTCTTTGGGATTTTCTTTTCTATGCTGCTGCACCATGCTCTTGATGACTTGGAGGAGAGCACATACCTTCACACAAGATCAGATGGTATACCCTACAATGTATCATGTCTAAAGGCCAATCAAAAGTGAGGCACAGACTTATTTGGAGCTCCTTTTTGCTGATGATGCTGCACTCACCACCGATGAAGAAGGCCAGCTACAAATTCTCATGAATTGCTTCTCCCATGCTTATAGGATGTTTGCCCTGATCATCAGCATTAAGAAGACTTTGGTCCTAGCACAGGGTGCTTGCCAGTCCCCATCTATCAGTCTTGACAATACACCTCTGAAGCCAGCGAGCAAGTTTTGCTACCTTGGATCCACAGTGAGTGACAACCTATCACTGGATGAAGAGCTAAATGTGCTCATTGAAAAGGCAGCTACCACTTTCAGTAAGCTCATCAAACAAGTCTGGAACAATACAAAATTAAATCAAAGCTAAGCTGCTTGTGTACAAAGCCTGTGTCCTCAGTGTCCATATATAAAACAGTGAGACCAAATCAATGTATGCATATCAAGAAAAGAAGATGAACAGCTTCTACTTATGCTGTTTTGGGCCATCCTTGACATCAAGTGGCAAGATAGAATCATGAACGCAGATATCATCGCCAAAGCCAACCTGCCAACCATCACTGCAGTACTCAAACAGTGGTGCCTACTCTGGGCTGGCCATATTTGCAGGATGGAAGATGAGCTCATCCCAAAGGACATCTGTATGGACAAATTGCAGGTGGGGAGAGAAAAGTAGGATACCCAAAACTGTGCTTCGAAGACATCTGCAAGCAGGATATGAAGGCTTTTGGAATCAACCCAATCCTTTGGGAGGCTTTAGTAGGACACAGGACAAAGAGACGCTCCCTTCTCAATCCTGGAGTCCAACACAACAAGAAATGGTCAGTCAAATTACAACAGAAACATGATCAAAGGAAATCGCCTGTCAGTACAGTAGCTCCTAATGCCATGTATACTTGTGACCACTGTGGCAGGACCTGCAAGTCTAACATTGGTCTTAACAGCCACAAGATAACATGCACCACCTGTCAATAGAATAGCTGCAATATCCACTGTTACTCGCTAATGAATGGATGCCATAAAGAGTTAAAGAGTAAATACTGTTGAACAGAACCCAGATCAAGGTAGAAAAATGTGGTCTTCCAGCCAGTGGGGAATATGAGATACAGAAATGCTGTTCCAGATAGTAGGATTCACTTATTCAAAGGACATAAGTAACATTTAGGATGAAATCAGAGTCAACCTGCCATCCATTGAAACCAGGACTAAAATACCCAGACACTTCCACAAGATTTGACAGGAAAAACTTAGAGAGAGGACACAAACTGTGGTGTTTTTAAAAGTGACAAGAGCTTTGCGGTGAGAAAATCCCAGCTCATTATCCCTGCAGACAATTTGCTTTTGTCTGCTTGTCCATTTGCCTTTGCTTTGAAGAAACAGCAGTATTTTCAGTCTGATATTTGAAAGACTTTCTATAGGAATGGTTTGGTGGATATAAATTTGGCTCAATTCAGGAGCAACCAGAAGATCTGTGAACAGTGAATAATGAGTTCAAGTGGACTCCCGAGGAGTAGAAATGGGCAAGAAACCACTGAACTTAGAGCATTTCCCTGTTAGAGAGATTTGTGTCTTCAGGGATGTCTGTCTGAGTGCAGAATTCCAGATTTTCGCAGCATCTGCTCTGAGAAAGCAAAGGGAACTTAACTGGTAAATGAGAAACAGAGGATTTTGGAGTCCCCACCGCTCTTTAGGATGGTATTCCTACACACTCCTGCTTGCTTCAGGTCAGATTCTGGCACTGTCAATGTGGTATGAGTACCTGTGGATGGACCTGGGGGCTTGAAGCCCCTTTGAACATGAATCCAGCTTTAAGATTCCCTGCTGTGCAGAAAGACTTAGATGCTGCTTTGGAGCACGTAAGTGTGAGCAAAGCAATTTCTCGTGCTGGTCTGGTGCATAGGGATCATTTCAGACATCGTTTGCCTCCAGTATCAATCTATTCACTGGGAGCCAGGTAGGCCAAATCTGGCCACAGAAAGGAGACAAGCTGTTCAATACGATCCTGGGAAAGGGATTTTAGGTTGAATATTGGATAACACACACTAATTCAGAGACTTCAAAGGCTGTGGAATAGTCTCCAGCAAGGATAGACTGGAAAACTTATCGTTTAGGATGTTTCAAATGAGATAGAAAATATAGGTTGTGCCCACAGTGACCAGATTAAGGCTCTCAAATGGTGTAGGAGGATATATGAGATGGTCATAAAAAGCCATGGGTGGAAGTTGACACACTGTAAAATAGACTACAATCTAGAGCAAAGAAATCTCACTCCCCCTCTTCCCACAATGCTTTGCACTTCCAGGTTTCTTGGTCTCTTGAAACAGACCAATGAATGATCAATACAGGCTGAACAGTTTGAGAGCAGGTGAGCTAAGACCAGGGCGGGGGAACAGAGCTTCAATAAAGCCCTGCTGCCATTTAGACACCTATCCAAATACCTGGATTTTCACCTTACTGTATGAGAGCTGCTGTGTGCTGAAGGCTCTTGAAAATCAGGCTGCAATGTTCAAAGGATCTTAAGGCACCTGTATTCCATCAAATGTCAATAACAGCTGGGTGCCTAACTCTCTTAGGCCCCTTGGACAACCCCAGCTTTAAAGTGTTCCAATCACTAAGTATGCATTGTAGGATTCACAGCAAGGGTGTTCTTCAGACTGGAGAGTGGAAAATGCTGTGCCTGAAAAGCAGTGCTAGTGGGTGGCTAAGTTGAGATTGCCCTAGAAAGGGGTCCTGTAACATGAATAATAAAAGGTGATTCTGTATTTTAGGGTCTTACAATAATTTCTGTTGTTTTTCAAAGAATTTAAGATCTTCCCTGCTCACCCTCCATGTTCCTTTCCACCTTACTAAATGGTTTCAAACAGGTACCCGCAGACCTGAGTTCAGGGGTGCACGGAGGGAGAGCAACACTTCTGCAGAACGTGCTCCATCCCCCTGCCACTTTGGAAGGCAGTGCATGGGGCAGGCAGGGGCTATGGGGACTGCTCGTGCTGTGCTGAATTCTTACAGCTTTGTCATGAATAAGTGTGTGTCACTGGCCATGTCTACATGAAATGCTGACTGCACAGTTGTTACTGTGCAGTCATTTAGTACTTTCATACCCAAGTACCAAACAACTGCACTAACTGGAGCTACTGTGTAGCGGCATCCCCGCACAGCTTCCTGGTGACACTGAGGGCACAGTATCTTGTTACTACAGCGCAATAGCACTGCATCACGGTTTGTGCCATGCAATGCTATTGTGCAGTAGTAATGAGCTACTGAACAGTAATCATCTCATATAGAAACAGACTGTCTCTCTCAGCTGGTGCCTGGATCACAGAGAGAAGCTGAGGATCCTGGTAGGTCCGTAGCTAACAGAGCTGGTTCTTTTTTTGCTTAGGCAATAGAAGTTGTGCATTTAGACCTAGAACTGCTACTGAATGGGTTACAGTGTGCTGTTTTCATCTAGACAGTTTGGAACCATTCATAGTAACCCTTGGAGCATGGTCTTTCTGGAGCAAACAACTGTGTCAGTCATTTATTGCCAGAGACCTTCTTTCCAGGAAGATGCTGATGAACAGGTGGGAGTTTGGAGGAAGGGGACAAAATATCGGAGCAATAGGGAAGGAAATGACAATGTACATCTGTCTTGGCTAAGCTATGAGATTGAGAAGGGAACACAACCTACAGAGACTTTGCAGGGTGTGGGGAACAGTAAGAAAGGATTTCTTAAACAGCATGATGGAGAATAGGTAGGATCTATGGGAGAAAGCTAGGAGATGGAAAAGTTAAGATAAAGATCAATCAAATAATCTTGGCAGTGGGATATGTCTAGGCCAGGGGTTGGCAAACTACGGCTCATAGGATCAAACTGGCTTACAGAACCACTGGATCCAATGGAGTATATGGAGCTTTGGTGAGATTCACTGGTAGGGGGGCTTTGGCAGTGAGTACCCTCCCTGCGCTGCTAGAAAGACAAGTGCCAGCCGTGGGTGGGTTCTGCCTTCCTGCCTCTGACTTGGGGTGGATCATTCCAGTCTGCAAATGGAAAAGGTTGCCTACTCCTGGTCTAAGGCAGTGGCTCTCAACCTTTTCAGATTTAAAAAATCCTTCATTATTAGACTCAAGGCACCCCTCACAAAATGCCAGCTCTTAGGGTTTGCTAATTTTTTGCGCCCCCAAAACAAAACAAAAAAACAGTAGAGCAATTTCAATTCTTTTGCTGCAAAGAACTCAGAAAAACCATAACAGGTCAGAATGTTTCTGACTCTAGATATAGATTCTTACGTGAAATCTCTGGGTTTATCTTGTGAATCATGTGCATGTGGTTTACACATCTAACAGTGCTCAAACTGCACAGCATCCTTAAAAGGATCTTGTGACACCCTGGTTGATAAACACTGGCCTAGACTGATAGCTATCATAGTAAAAAAGGTACAATAGGAACAGGCTGGCTTTGGCAGAGGACTGAGCTTGATAGGACGTAGCAGGCCTCTTCTTAATATCGAGGATTCTTAAGCATAGGATTCTCCCTTCCAGCTCCACAGGGAAGCTGTAGCTTAGTGCATTAAGACTCTTACACAGCACTTTGCACCAGCAGATCGTGAAGTGCTTTTCACAGATCAGTGTCAAAGAGTACTTAGCAGCAAGTAGTAGAGCAGAGAATAAAACCAGGAAATACTGAACCCCAAAGTAATACTTTAACCTGTAGTCCACATTACTGCTCTTTTAGTACAGTAATTCTGCCGTCTCAAGTGAGCTTGCGTCATTATGCTTCCATCAGTTCATCTCACTGATTTTTCTGGAGTGTCTTTTATTAGTCAAATAGGTATGCCACTCTAGCTCTTTATTCTGCTCTTAAGTTCTCTTTTGTATAAAACACACAGCTTGCTGAGACACACTTTAATCATCACACTAGCAGATGCTGGGTTTCCCTCCCAGCCCTTTCCAGGGTGTAGCACTGTTGGAATCATCTGCCAGCACTATTTGTGCCTGCTCAAAAGCCATTAGTCCTATCCATTTTGACACAATATTTGCCAGACTGATGAGAATCCATAGCCCAAAATCAGGTGAAACCAATTCTGGGAAGCAGGAAATAGAACCTACAGTTTTCAAGAGGATAAGGAAGCCCGAAGTAAGACCAGGGCCCCATTAAGCTGGATGATAGGAATTTTATTATGGTAATACCAGTCAATGTAGTCTTGTGGAAAATGGGACTTGTCAAACGAATGTGATTTCATTTTTTTCGTAAACTTACAAGTTTGGTTGATAAAGATAATTGTGTAGCTGTTAACAGATTTTTGACTTCGTACCACATGTCATACTGAGTACAAAATTAGTACTATAAAATATAATACAAGCATACTCTAAATGCATTAAGAAATAACTGACAGATCATCATCTGTGTTTCAATACAGTCCAAAGGAACACGATACAAGCTAGAAAAAGAAATTCAAGCTGTACATATCCAAATGAGAACTGTCTCCTGGAAAGTAGTGAAATGAGTTTAGGGGTCACGTGGACCTGTAACTCAGTGCTGGAGTTTCCAGTGTGATGAATTAATACTGTAGTCCTTGAATGTATAAAAAGGGGAGCAGTGAAAATAAGTAGGGAGGTGTTACTTCAATGTATGCCTTCAGTGAGGTTGATAATGGAATGCTGTCCTGAATGCTGGACACTTCTGGTGTCCATTTAAAAGAGATGCTGAAACAGTGGAAATGATGCAGAGCTTCAGAAGTGACTTTAGGGCTGAAGATCCTGGTCTATATGAAGAAACCTGATGAGTTTGATCTGGTTAGTTAATCAGAAAAGAAGATTGAGAGGTGACTTGATTATAGTGTATAGGTACCTTCACAGGGAGAAATAACTAGGTGTCAAAGGATGCAAGTGAACACAGTGGTGGAATAATCTGCCCAGTATCATAGCTGGTCAGGGGGAGAACCTCAAAGAGAATCCAGGTCTCCTGAGACCCAACCTGGGGCCCTTTTCACTGGACTGCATGCCTCCTTCGCACCTGCACCCCGATGTAAAAGCTGATATGATTACAAACAGTGCATCAGTAGGATCAGAGACACATATACATATACACATACATGCATGTACTATAATGTATGTATATATGTGGTGGGTTCCACTCATTCAGGGCTCAGACAAGCAGGATGGCCTGGGAGTTGATTTAATGGTTTAATTTACAAGGCTGAAAAACCCTGTTAATCAGGAACCTTAAGATCCCTTGTATTGGGTAAAGGGACAGCTAGGAGGTGAACTGAAAATATCAGGTATCTAAAGTTAGCCCAGGAGGTCTACAGTAAGGTAAATGAAATGATTTATTCACAAAATATAAGTCGATATTCACCCCTTACAGCTGTTATGAACATGGATGAAACTAATTAGGTGGCTTTAAATCTGAACAACAGAATAGAAATAAAAAGCTTCAAAAACTTTATTCCAATCATGCAGTTGGTCCAACACAGGACATCACTCGCATAAATCCTTGCCTATCATGTAATTCCCAGACCATCATGGTTACATCACTCTGATCCTATCCAAGCTTCAGAAATGAATCAGAAGTTTAGTTTATACTGAACCTTATTTAGAGCATGAATGAAGGATGCAAGATTAATGTGCATTATCTATTTATCTACAACAGTGGGCGTCAAACCTGTGGTCCATTCATCCTGGGGGGTCTTCAGGTTGTCTAAGGGGTCCATGAAAGATGGCTATGATCAATCAAAACTATGTGAATACCCACACTTCCAATTCAAAAGGGTTTGCACCTCCATTCAAAATTTCCAAACGGATCCATACCTCCATAAAAAAAATGTTTAGGGGTCCACAAATGAAAAAAAAGTTTGAAAACTATTAATTTATAAGGTATCTATTTATCTGAAAGGTACATAGAGGTCTGAAACATTGGGGTGGAGGGTCATGTACCTTTCTGTCCATCATCATGTGCTGGGCACTGTCAGAGACAGGATACTGGACCTTAGATCTGATGCAGCCTGGCAATTCTCATGTTCCTAAGGTAAATCCCCAAATACAGGTGGTACCTGTCTGTGCCTGGTTCTCACCTGCCTCCTGCTTACTATCTTTAATGTTTATTAGACTGACTCGCTGTTCAGCAAGCCAGAGAAATGTTCCTCTGTTCTAGGGCTTTACTCACTCACAGAAGAGAGCTTATCATTGATAGTCTGTCACTGAGTTTTTCCCCTACCGCAGATGCCACAAGAAGACCCAAAGTCTTATTAGTTGGTTGAGTGGTTGTTTTTTTAAATTTCTATATGCCAAGCCAAATTAGCCAAAACAAATTCCAAATCCAAGAGTCAGTCCAGAACCATAAGTGGCCCTACTACCGGCAAATATCTTCCACCCCCATCTGGGGTCAAATGTTTCCAAATCCTTTGGCGGGCATCCTACGAGCAGGCCAAAGCCTGGCAGCTTGGGGTTCAGATGCTCCCAAGTTTTGCTTGCTGTCAGCCATAAGGCCCCAGGAGCAAGTGAGGGTGAAGTCTGCCATTTCCATAAAATGGGCATAAAGCCATGGTTAGTTATGCATTACCTATGCAGGTACAATCCCATGCCAGGAAAGTGATCTTCCCTAGGTGTGACTAGAAAGCCATTGTTGGTGATCGTGGTATTTCCCTTGCCAGGCAACCATAGGACTACTTTTTTTTTTTATAATTTGTATCCAAGGCCAAATTATCCAAAACTAATTCCAGATTCAAGAGGCCAGAACCATAAGTGGCCCTACTACCAGCAAACATCCTCCACTTGCACCCGGGGCTTCAGATGTTTCCAAATCCTTTGGTGAGCATTCTACTTGCAGGCCCAAGGGTTCAGGTGCCCGAGTCTTGCTTGCCCTCAGCCCTAAGGCCATTGGAGCAAGCAAAGGGGGGGACTCCCATTTCCATAAACTGGGCACGAAACCGCTGTACCTCGGTGGGTACCAAACCATGCCAGAAGAGCAGTTCTCCCGCGGGGCCGTTCAGGAAAACTGCCTTCACGGACACAGATACACGTTGTTTCCCCTGCCACGTTAAGAAGCCACTACACTTGGTCCGAGTCTTCAAGCATAGGACTTTTTTTGTTTTAATTTAATTTGTATGAGGCCAAATTAGCCCAAGTGAATTCCAAACCCAAGAGTCCAGAACCATAAGCGGCCCTACTACCCGCAACCATCCTCCACCCACACCTGGGGCTTCAGATGTCTCCAAATCCATTGATCTGAGGTTTCCGTGGCCACAGAGGACTCTCCGATCACATCAGTAATTGCGTATTGCCACTGGGATGCGGAGCCCGAAAGCCACCAGAGCGCAGGCTGTATGCAAGGGGCATAAGGAGCACGGTGGGAGGGCACGGCTTTCCAGCATGCTTCTCTCTCCTGGTTCACCCTCACCACTTACTCAGCTGGCTCTTGCGCCCATCCTGAAACATGCCCACTTGCCTTTTCGGTGCCTTCCTGGGAGGGTAACTTGGAGCCCAGCAGGGAAAGGCCGGGTGGCTTGTACCCCTGAGGGGATCAGTGTGTCCGAGGGACGGGGCAGGGCAGGGCGCCCCCCATCTCCTCGCAGCTCTTCTAGAAAGATGCTTCTTTCTTCCCCGGAGGGCAGCAGGGTGGCGGGCTGTCCCGCGCCAGGTGCACCGCGCCCAGCCCGACCCGGCCCGGCCCGGCCCGGGGGCGGTGCAAGGGGCGGCGCGGGGCGGGGCGGCGCGGAGCGGAGCTGAGCTCGGGGCGCCGGGACCTGGGCGAGCGGCGGCGGCGGCAGCATGGGGGCCTGCTTGGGGGTGTGCTCCCTCCTCAGCTGTGTGAGTGCCTCTTCCCGTCTCCGGCTTCCTCAGCGCACCTTTCCCCCCATCTCTCTTCAGCCCCGGCCCCGCTCCCTCCCCGACTCCGCTTCAACTTGCAACTTGCAGCAAGCCAGGCGCGGGGGGCTCCTCCTGCCGCCGCTTTTGACAGCCCGCTTGGGAACCGTTTCGGTTGTGCGCCTTCCTTGCCCCCCTGCCCGGGGCCCTCAGCAGTCAGAGCCGATCCCATGTAGCTGGGGAGCGGGTGGGCCCACGGGCCTGGCGTGCCCGGGAAGCCCGGCGGGTGCGGGGCGGGCAGGAAGCCCCAGTTCGCGGGGTGAAGCTGGTCTCTTGCATTAGACCGGCTGACGTGCAGTTAGACCTGCTTGCCCCGGGGAAGCCCGTCAAGCTGCAGGGCTTTGCTAAAGGGGCTGCGTAGTTGTCCCGGGTCAGTCAGCACTTGCTTCGAAAATGGGGGGGCGTAGAGCAACTTGTCTGCCTTGTCCTCCTCTGTCTTCAGCATCAGACACTGCTTCTTTTCATTATGCGCACGCGTGTGTGTGTGTGCGCGCGTGCTGTGGCCAGCTTTGTCCCCCACAAGGAAGCTGTTGATCAGAACAGTCTTTGACTTAGACTTTTTGATTCAAAGGAAGCGTTACATTTTTTTTATATGGCGGCGTCTTAAAGCGTAGTGTTTTTGAGCGACTTTGTTTTTTAAGGCACATACAACTGATGGATTGAGATATGCACCTGTACCCACACACACACCCTTTAAGGCACATAAAATTGCGCGAGAGAATGTGCAAACATGCACCCTCCCCCCCCTTAAGACGCATAACATTGTGAGAGAGAGAAGGTACACACACACACATGCATGCATGGACACCCCCTACACCCTGAAGGCATGTAAAATGAAGAGAGAAGGTACACACACACACATTCACACCTTTTCTGCAGGAATAGTTACTTGTGTTTTGCAGGATTAAGCTCACGTACAGATCTATATCTCAGTAGCTATGTGTCTGTAGATGAGTTTGCACCCCGAACAATATCATCTCAAACGAAAGTTTCAAAGAGGCTGCCAGGCATGAAAGTCCCTCATGGTCCCAATAAAAGATAGGAACTTAGGAACAGCCTGTATTTAGTATATGTTTGAGCTTAATCCTGCAAACACATGAATAACTACACCCACTGAAAGAATTCACATGCATTAGTGTTTGTCGAACCAGAGCTTCAAGCTCCCAAATATAGTAGTCACTGAAATACTTCATAAGAGAAAGCAAAAGACCCTTTAAAAAGTAGAACAAATCATTGCACTGTTCCTTTCCCAAAGCTTAAAAAATGGACAGACATTAAATATTAGTCAAGCTAGCTTAAAAACCAATACACATTTTCTAATGTGATTTGGTATTTTAGTGAGATCAAACGAAAAAGAAAGAAAGTAACGTTTCTACTACTCAATACAGGCTGTTCATAAGTTTCTGACTGTAATTGGGACCATGTGTGACTTTAATGTCTGGCAGGCCTGTCTAAGCTTTCTTTGGACGTAATATTGTTTGGGGGTTTCTTCAGCATATTTGATCAAACTTCATAAGGGCAAGAGTTGCCTTCCTGGCAAGATTATTTCCATCCTTAAGTGCAGTAGCTGTATGATGATGCCGTGGCACTTGCATTGTATAGTCAGGGTTCTGTCAGATTGTATAACTGGGAATGGGAAGGCTGGTTTCTGAGCTAGTCTGGGGAGTGTAACTATGTATGATCTCCCCCACTGAATCACTTTTCTAGGTTTACATTGTCCCCTGTATGAAAGCAGCCTCA
This sequence comes from Caiman crocodilus, assembly GCA_030014935.1. Lineage (NCBI taxonomy): Eukaryota > Metazoa > Chordata > Crocodylia > Alligatoridae > Caiman > Caiman crocodilus. Next base: position 4,648,196 of record JAGPOW010000145.1, read on the forward strand.
CCCAATTCGGCAGCTTGAATCATATTCAGCTACTTATAGCCAGACCTGTTTTGCGATGACTTGGGTTGTTGGAATGAGGCAGCAAAGCTTAATTCCAGGCAGGTCTTTTGGGGCTTAACCATCGCTGCGCTCTGTAGTTATTGCCACAGGCCAACGCCAGGGTGCTGGGTTACCGATACTGGAAGCAGGAAGGTTTCCCAACCTGAAAGCACTCCAAAAGCAATTGCAACACTGTAATGTTCTACAGCCTTTCAAGTGTAGCAGTTGTATTATGTTGAGCAATGTTTGAAAATCCAGGGTAAAAAAATACGTTAAAGATTGTACGTCCATGTAGGCGTTGGGCAAATAGCAGAAATCTGCCAGGGGATAACTCGAGGGCATGGGTATGGGATTTTCCAACCCTAATTCCGGCTTTCTTCGTCCAAGGCAAGAGATGATCATTTTGTGAGGTGCAGCCTTCGAGTGGTGCACACGGTTAGTTTTATTGACCACAGCTGGCCAAATGATGGATTTTTTAATTAGTGGCTGTATTGAGAAGCAGGGGAGGAGTGACGCAAATGAAGCTGAACAAACTGAACCAGGCATGTTTTGCACCAATTTAAGTTAAGGAAAAAAACCCCAAAAGATCTTGTTGGGGGTCAAAATAGAATGTTTCTAATTTTGAGGGCTTATTTACCCTTTTAAAAACCTGTATTCTTTTTTAAAATTTAGGTCAGTTTTTTGAGTTCAGATGAAGTGGCCCATATTCAAGAGGAAAACATCTGATAAGTGTTAAAACACTTTTGGTTTGGTCCATGAGCACCTACGTTTTAGACAAACCACTGCTGAATTTGATCCAACTTTGCTAATAGTTTCTGTTAATCTGAAATCCATTCTTGGCAAACAAAGTATTTTCATACCCAGTTCTGTTGCATTGAAGACTGAAGTCTCCCTGGTACAAGTTGTTCCATCAGGAACAGCCCATGTAGGGAGTTCGTGTTGCTGTTTGGGATGCAAATATGCAGCACTGCATTTTCCACTTGCATGTCTTCCTGCTGTTCTGTATCATAGCATCTGAGGCCTCAGACATGAACTCATGCTGTTGCAAGTTAAACAACAAGCCTGGTTTTGAGCCCAGATGCCCCATGGCAAAAAGCTGCAATGTATGGTAATTCATACAACATGACAAAACACATTAGCTGCTTGGTTTTCCTTTTGTTTTAAAGCAACAAATCTGCATGTTTTCTTTATCCCTCTCAAGGCCTCTGGAGGCTGCTTGAGTGAGTGGTGGAAGAAAAAAGTGATAGAGGAGAGCAGGAGAGGAGTGTTTAAGAGGGCGAGTTTAGTTGCTTCAAGTCATGTGGCTATGGCAAAGCTGCTTCCTTCCATAGGGCTTAATAAATATCAAGCCTGTATAGAAAAGCCTGTATTCAAATGCATTTGCCTGCTCCAACACATGGGAAAGGGAGCAGAAAATCCATATTATTGGAGATGAAATGTAGCTAATACAAAAACCTGTTAATACAACACTGTAGAGTACAGCGTTTAAGCAAGAAATAGTGAGGAGGCATGGCTAAGACTTCATAGTTCGGATATGCAGGGTTCTAGGGTTTCAGACTAACTTTGTCCCTTTGTTTCAACTTAATATGTTATGTTCTTTGGGTGTTAAGCTTTTACACTTTTACCTACCACTTAAATAATATTTAGCAGTCACCTTTTTAAAGTCAGAACTGCAACGTGGAGTTTCCTGAGCTTTGTGACTTGACTCTTGCCTAAAATGTTGCGTTTAATTGTAGTATTGTATTTCATTTAATTTCCTTGAGCTTGTTTATTAACAAAAAAAAAAATAGCGATTCTGTAGTAAGGCACACTTCATTCCACTGCATTAACTTCCTTTATGCAATTAACTTAGTTAAACAGTACTGTTCTTTTCCCCCCCATTTCATAGATTTCTTATTCTTTTGCATGCGAGGATCAAGAGTAATTATTTTTGTGGCAAATCATTGGTTTGTACTCATACATAAGTCCAAGACAGCCAGAAAAACTTTCCTTCCATATGCTACTTTATTGGAAACAGATCTGGAAACTGGAGTTAAACTGCAGTGTTGGTTGTGAGGTGCAACTTTGTGGTATCTGGCATTGTCTTGGAGGCCTGTGATGGTAGGTCAGCAGTGTGCGTAGTATAATGAGTTGCTCTCTGCTTGCTCTGGGTCTTTATTGCAAAACAGTTTTTTCAGTAATGGTGACATAACTAATACATGTTAACTATCTTGCTGCAATGTGCTTTGTCTCCATTGGATTTTTTTTTCCAGAAGGGGGGGGATCCCTGGTGCCCTTGCACAGGGGGCTCTACACAAGCCCCCCGACCCCCCCCCCACTTCTCCAGCCCCCCTACAGATGCCCCATCTGGGCCAGCTTTGGCCCTTTAATAAAAAAAACCCCAAACCCTAAAAACCCTGGGCTTACTGCTCCTGCCAGCCGGGGGCAATCCCCATTGCCCCCTGCACCATGTGGGGGGCTCTGCACGAGTCCTTGAAGCCCCGAAAGTGTTGCAGGAGTGGTGAGTCCTGGGGCTTTTCTCTTTTTTTTTTCTTTTTGTTCTTAAAGGGCCTGAGTACCCATCAGGGGCTCAAGGGACTTGTGGCAGAGCTCCCCCCATACAGCATGGGGCAGCAGGGGTTACCCCCTGCCCCACCCAGCAGCACCCAGTGAGCTTTAAAGTACTGAGCTGGGTGCGGGGGCAGCCATGTGGGGGCTGGGGGAGCAGAGAGGGTCAGGGTGGCTGGCAGGGGTCCCCCTATGGTCTCCTCCCCCAGCCCCTAGTACTTACCAGCTCAGAGTCAGCTGCTGCTCCCTGCTGCAGCCACCCGGGTCTGCCCAAATCATCAAAGCTCTCAGAATCTTTTTCTGAAGATTTGGAGTGCTTTACATCAATTTAGACCTTTACATTGTTCCCTTGATTCGATTCAGATTTGTAGATTTTGCCAATGAATCGGGCCAAATCTTCTCTGATTCGAATCACCACCCAAAGCCTTGCACAGCCCTATAGATTTCTAAATGTTGACACTTAAGTAAAACTCTGTTGCTACAAGGTTAATTGGATCCTCCTTTGTTAAGTATCTGGCTGTACTCCCCAAATAGCACTCATACAAGTACACAGTGTACCCATCCTGTGTGGAGTGTGCACAGGATCCTGGGACCTCTTGCTAGTTTTCATAGCTGCTGTTACATGGGTTTTAAAAAGAATCTGGGATCCTTTCAAGGGTAAATGGTCTTCACAAAGCTGCTATTCCTTGCATAGTCAGGTCTCTCTTGCAGTGCTGTGGTTGGAATTTCCTGATCACATTGAACGCTTCCTTGGAGACCATTACATTTTTTTTTCTTTCTCTATATGCTCCTTTCATAGAGCACTTTCTCTATATGCTCAAGAACTACTTGCAGGGCTCCAGTATTTAGGAAGCCTATTGCTTGTATTTTTGTTTCTCCATTGTTTGAAATGCTCTGATAAAACATTGCAAATAGCATGAAATTTTTCTTTTTGAGGAGAAAGGAAATGTGACAAACTCAAACCAGCTGTGTTTAATTTTTTAATTAGAGCCTGTGCCCCTCTGGGCTCTCCTCAGAATCAATAACAATTCATGTGTGTAACATCCTGCTGCTAAGGCCAGTATACTACCTAAGGCATGGATCCAGCAAAGCATTGAAGCACACGCTTAAATTCAGTCTTGCCAACTCTTGTGATTTTTATTGCAAGTCTTGCAGTATTAGGTTAGTTTATTTCTTAAAGCCTCAGCAGCTTGATTCAAGTAATTGCCTGAGAATATCAGCTTTCTTTTTAAAAGGCAGCAAGTTTTTCTAGGGCTTGTGACTGTAGAACTTGTAGATGTGAAGCAGGCTCAGAAATCAAGTATAAAGAGCCCTCCAATTTGAAAATAGGGAATTCTTGTTGCCTGATCTCTCAGTTGTTTTGGATATGATTTGTGGGGGTGATTTTAATCGAGTGCGTGGCATGTCAGGGAGCCTGCCTACAGGCTGAAAGTTGAAATGTGTGCTTGAGTGCTTTGCTGGATCAGAGCCCAAATTAATCAGTAACAACGCTTCAGGCAACAACTAAGTTCATCACTAAAAAGTGAAATGAATGAGCATTGCCTTGCTTAAAGCACATCTGGAAAACTTGTATATTTCTGGACGTTCACATTAGCCGAAATGCATAATCTTTTACAAATAAGAAGCCGGTTTCCCCTCTCTTTGAATTCAGTAGGGCTGTGTGAAGCTTCGCTGACTGTTTCATTTCAATGCTGTTTTGACTGGTTTCAAGTTCGAAACAGTGAAACTGAAGTGAAACAAAGGGCTTCGAAACAACCTTGAAACGCACAAAGGCCAGCTGAAACGTTTACAAAGTTTTGAAATGTCTTGAAATCAGCTTGTTCAGAGACCTTTCCCAGCCCTGGGATGGGAGTGGGGCCAGTTCCTGGCATGAACTGATTTTCCCCAGGCCCCGCACCAGAGTAGACCTGAGGAGGGTGTGGGGTCTGGGGCAAATCAGCTTGGGTGGGGGTGGCACCCTGCACGAGCTGATTTGCCCCAGGCCCGCCTGCCGCTGGCCCCAGCTGACAGTACCAGCCTCCTGTCATCCAGCAGACAGATCGGGGGCTCGCCTGCACCACTGGGGGCTGCGGCGGCTATGTTGGACTGCTGGGGGTGCAGGCTCCCAATCTGCCTTCCAGATCACAGGAGGTTGGTGCTGCCAGCTGAGTCCAGCGGCAGCACCGATCTTCAGCTGGTTGTAGGTGAAACATCGAAACAGCACTGAAACAGCCAAAGAGTTTTGACAGATCAAGATGGAGCAGCGCTTTCAAAAGAAAACAAAACTCAAAATGAAACACTGTTCTGTCGAAACGCCAAAATGAAAGTCGAAGTGACATGATGCTGTTTCACACAGCCCTAGAATTCAGCAAATGTTAATATTAATTCTATATACCAGCACTTCTATATACTAGTATTAAGAGTACTGAACTAGCACTTCTTGGTAGAAGAGTCAGTCTTAAGGAGACTAACTTGGCTGAGCAAAGTGGCAGATCTATAGGTGGCAGATCAAAACGTTGTAGTCTGAGCACATGTCCAGTCTGATGCTAGAAATGTGACCCCAGGTGCCCAGCTTGATGCAGTGCTGCCAACTCTCATGAGTTTTGGCACCGTTCTTAAAATCTGTGCTTTGGGAATGTGGGAAACTTAGCTCTTTCTTTTATCAATAAGTATATATCTATGTCTATATCAATATAAAATATAATATAAATATAGAGAAAAGAAAGAGCTAAGTTTTTCACATTCCCGAAGTGTAGATTTTAAGAATAATGCCAAAAATCATGAGAGTTTACAACACTGTAGATGTGAGAGATGTTCTTATAGGAAAATTGGAGGATTGCGGGCTTAACTGATGAGACATCTTATTAAGCACATTCTCCCTGAAAAATTGGAATATATAACAAACCTTCATAAGTTCCCTGGCCATTTTAGACCATCCTCTGAACCACTGGTCACCAGCCAGTGTATCTTGATCCAGCGGTAGATATCAGAGCCTCTTGGAGTCCATCCAAGGCTGGGGTGTGGGGCTAAGTACCCATGTGTCTGCACACGCAGGGCCCAGCCCAGCAGTCAGTCCATGGGGGAGGGAAGAGGTGGGGACTAGAGTGAGACCCTTGCACTGAGGGACAGTGCCATAGAGGCAAGAGCAGGGGTAAATTGAGTTGGGGCCCGGCCAGGTGGGACTTACCTGCTGGGGAGGCATGCCCCCAAATAATTTTTTCTCGATCTGCCCCCTCCCCTTTCCCCTGACTTATCTACTGGGCAGGGGAGGGGAAGGGGTGGCGGTGCATGGTAGATTTTGGGTTGCTATTAAATGCCAAAGGTGATCTCTTGCTTAAAAAGGTTGGAGACCCCTGCTCTAAACTGACTTTGTAACTTGTCCTGAAAAATGGAACAAAAGCACCTTTATTTCTTTACTTGTTTTTTAAATTAGATATTGAGAACAGCTGAATGAAAGCTTTTCTTTTTTTTTTTTTTTCCAAATTTTCCTGTCTCTTCTTATGTTTCACATTTGCAATGCACATTCTGTAAGTCCGGTTTTTCCTGTTAGATGCTGGAGATGACTGGGGAAATTGTAGCACTGCTTCGTAAGTCTCAAGGAGGTTAAACAGCAGTTTCTTCTGTACTTCATAAAAGGAAGACGCAAGCACTTTTTTTCCCCTTTTTTAGGTCACTGTAATGATGTTCTATTTTACAGACCATCTGTTTGGCTATCACTTAACATATATGATATGATTGTTTCCTTTTTGTAGCTGGGCTGGGGCCTTGTCAGAGCAGCAAGCGTCACATGCTGTGACATTCAGTGCAGGGCGGGTGCTATCAGCAGCAATTATGCTGCAATTCACTTAGGCTAATGCTAACAAACTGGTTCCCTGACTATTTTTATCCCTAAATATGGTGGTAACGTCACACAGCTTCAACATGCTTGTCATATAGTTCCTGAGTGATGTTAGCAAGCTCTTAGGACATCTGCGTCACGTAGTAGGAGCTGAGAGCATCCAATATAGCTCAGGGTAGAAAATACATTACACTTCTCTCCCTTAGTAGTTTTCAAGGATGTGGCAGTCACGTAATGTAAACCTGATTCCCTTGCTCTTCTTTTGTTACTGAAGTACTGCTTTATGGACCTGCCATCTTCTTGCAACAGGGCTAGTAATTGCTGCTTAGTGAGTCATAGACAACAGATCCTTAAGGTTTAATTTTATTACCCCGTATAATATACTAAGTCAAAAAATACAGAAGCATGTGTTCATGTAATGAGACAGTCACTACCTTATTGCTTATGTAGCCCAAGTACAGTGGGTTTTATAATTTTTTTGTCTTGTCCTAATTTGCCAATTTTTTTATTTCAAATGTGGATCATGCAGAAATAGGTCCCTTTCTCCCCCCACCTCCAAAATCAAAAGTTCTGCTCGTCAGTGCCTAGAATTTGGAGCTGGTCCCACTGTATGTTCAAATAAGACAAGCCAAGAAATGTCCTGGAGTTAAGTGCAGGGTTGTATGTTATCGTGCCAGAAATAATATTAAGATTCGAAAATTTGCTTGTTAATGCAAAGTAGTCAGGCCTCTCTACATTTTGGAAAATCAGAAAAAGCTTTGTACTTACCTGGAATTTAAGTGTGTAGGGAAATCCCAATGTTCAAGATACTTAACTGAGAGGAAACTTGACCTGCATAAGTGGCGATGCAAAACTCAGTTCAGCTGTAACAGCGGGATGGCACAATTTTACCTGTCCTTCTCACTTGGTTGAGTGAAGTGAGGCCCCACGCTTGGCTCAGGAAGCTTTCTCTGTTTGTCTCTGTGCAGTGGTAGCCTTTGAACATCATGTGTGATCAGCTTCAGAGTTTCAAGAGTATTCTAGACATCAGTGGGCCAAATCCTTTTAACTTTGGTGAAAATCAAAAGTGCCTTTCCTATGCAATCGGTTTAAAAAGCAGTTAGGTAAGTAAAGAACTGTAATGCAAAGCTGGATGAGACACAGAGCCCAGCCTATGGAAGCAACCCCCTAGTAAAACAGAAATGACAAAACATCTGTAATGAAACCCTAAAAAGATTAATTTTCTATTTCTTAAATCCTGATGAGACAGCAGCTGGTCTGGAAGGGTTGTATCCATCTGTTACCCTTTCCCCCCCCCATAGAAAAGTCTGTAGATATAATTTTTGTACTTATGTTCCTGTAACGTTCCCCACTATTTAATCCTGAATGCTATTTCTTCTTCATACAGCTTGTCATGTAAATACATACACTCTTTTCCAGAAAGCCTCTTAAACTCCCTCTAAACAGCATAGTACTCTTTCCCCCCAGCCCTCCTTTTTCTCTTCTCAAGCTATACTCACCGTCAGGAGTGGGAAAGATGAGGATTTCCATGTCTAGAGACATTCTCACGTAGGCTCTGCAATTCCAGCATGTAGACTTTACTCAGCCTTTGGCCAGGGGCAGCCTGTAATGAAAAGCAAAACAGACATTTTGAGGGAGTAGAGGGAAAAAAATATGTCCCTGTCTCTTCTTGGCTGTGGAATAGGTACCTAGCTGCCCCGCTATTGCTGCTACAGCCCATGTGGAGCCAGCTAAACTGTCCAGCTGTTAACAAAATCCAGATTGCTGCTGGGAACCTGGGAGTCCAGAGCAGATGGCACTAGGATGGCACTTGAAACCTAAATTTTCCAAAATTGAGAAAGCAAGTGGTGGTGGTGAGACTAGTTGGAAGAAACACTCATCTGGGATACAGAGAAGCTGGACTTGTGCTTCTGGTTGGGCCACTGACCCAAGGAGTGATCTTAAACATACTGTTTCAGCATCCCATTTCCCATCTATAAAAAGGGGTTAATGATACTGACCTTGTATAGTTAAGTTGTGGTAGGAAACTGCTTTCCTATCACAGGAGTATTTGAAGTTTCTGCTCTGCGCTGACATGCAAAGCCCACCCTGAAGACTTCTGACTGACAAAAAAGACATCTCAGTCTAGGTCAGTGCTTCACTTTGACTGTAAATGAAGTTGACTTTCAAAGCAGTCATTCTGGACTGAAAAGCGGAACTATTTTCCATGTTTTTTGAAGCTGTTGAAGTTCAGGGGAATGGATCCTGTTTCAGGAACAGTTCTGGTTTGAACTGGCTTTTTTTGTGAAAAAGATATTTCATTAAAATTCTTGCTAGGGGGGCACCGATAGAGATTTCTTGGGCTGATACTGTTGGCCAATTTCTAAAGAGCCATATTGGCTGATACTAATCTGATTCCGATATGCAGCAGATAGCTTGCAGACTGGCATCAGGCTAGTAAGTCTGTTGTAGGGGAAGATGTGTGTGGGGCGGGGGTGTCCCCCTGGATCTGCGCAGTGCAGGGTGGGCTGCCACTGCAGGCTGGAGCCGGGGCTGCGTCAGGCTCTTCCTGGCGAGGGGCTGGGCCAGGCTGTGCTCAGGGCAGGTAGCAGCAGCATTGGGAAGGGCAGTATGGGTAAGGGGGCTGCAGACACCCCAGAATTCACCTTAGCTCCCCCATAACCCACTCCTGTTGCCACTGCTGCCCACCCTGAGCACAGCCCAGCCCAGCCCCCACCCCTGCCGGGAAGAACCCGGTGCAGCTCTGGCCCCAGCCCCAGCAGTAGCTCATCCTGCCCCACACAGATCTGGGGGCACACACCTGCTGTGCCCTCCTGGGGTGCACAGAGCAGTGCGAGCTTCCCCCCCTACCCCCAGGTAAGCCACTCGCTGCTCCATCCCATGCCCCACCCCAGCTGTGCAGCACCTGCCCCTGCCCCACTCCTTCCCTCACCATGGGGGCCTTAATCTGTCCCCCACTCCTTCCCCCACAACAGATTTACCAGCCAGATGCTGCTCTCCAAGCCACTGGGCTGCACTCCTGCCTGCATGCATGCTGTGGCTGCGCACGTGCATAAGGCATTTATTGGCCATATTAGCCCCGTCGGGCAAAAAAGCCGATTGCTGATACTGTCTATTTCCCCTATATCGATGCCGATCCAATATGGGACTGATGTACTGGTGCACCTCTAATTCCTGCCAGCTCTGGTTTCAAATTTTTAGCATAACTAGGTGTTGGGCAACCAGGGCGCAAGTCTTGGTTGACCAAGACAAAGGTGGGAGGGTGCCAGAATGGAGACAAGAGGAAGACTCCCCTTGTCAGCCTCAGAGACTCCCCTTCTCTCTGGGAGATACCACTGCTGTGAGCAAAACTGGCCCCATGCTGGTAAAAACACCAACCCCCATAGGTCACTGCATGTAGACGCATAGTTGTTACACTCTGCCTGCTTTTTACCTTAGCTCCTGTAAGGTTTACTGGTGTGAGACCAGAGTCACAGACCCAGTCTAGAATATAAGCCCTGCTCATCAGCTAGAGCAGTCATGGGGTGGGTGGAAGGGAGAAGCCTTCCCTTTTTAAGCAACTGGAAGCAGTACCTTTCTGAGGACAGTGGCTGGTGGGCCTTATGTGAAGAAGTTGCCAGTAACACTATCTCCCCATTCTGTGCTGTCTGCTCAGTTCACTCTCTTTTCCCCAGGTGTCATGCCTATGTGGGTCAGCTCCCTGTCTCCTGTGCGGCTGCTGCCCTTCTGCAAGGAATTCTACCATCTCCCGCCTCATCTTCACTTTCTTCCTGTTCCTGGGCACACTGGTGTCCATCATCATGATAATACCCGGTGTGGAAAACCACTTGTACAAGGTAAATAACATCCACAGTGCTTTTCCCTTTCCCACCAAGGTGAAACCAGTTAGCAAAAGTGGAAGCAAAACACTGGCACTTGGGATGTTGGGGTCATTTACCAGGTGGAATGAGATTTAAATATTTGAGCTCCCATACATTGAAAGAGAAATGTTAATATGTAGCACTAGTCAATAGGGCTGTGCAAAATGGCACTGTTCTGTTTTGCCTTCAATTTCGAGGGAACAGTGTTTCGTATCAAATTTCATTTCGATTCAGAATAGCTGTTCCATGTTGCTTCGTTGAAACAGCGAGGCTGTTTCAACGTTTCAATCAACCAGGGACGTGGAGTCAACCCAGCTGGGCTGATTTTCCATCCCTGGTGCTAGATCAGGCAGGGGATGGTCACACTGGGGAGGGGAACTTACCCCAGCTGGGCTGATTTCCATTCCCCAGCCCGATCTAGCCTGTGCTAGTTGAACAGTGACTGTAACTGATGAGTCCATCATATCTATTAAGGAGTTGCTTCAATGGTTGATTGCCCTACCCATTAAAAATGTGCTATGCAGCTACCCTGCTGCTAGATATTCATAGATGTTAGGGTCGGAAGGGACCTCAATAGATCATCGAGCCCACCCCCCTGCATAGGCAGGAAAGAGTGCTGGGTCTAGATGACCCCAGCTAGATGCGTATCCAACCTCCTCTTGAAGACCCCCAGGGTAAGGGCACCACCTCCCTTGGGAGCCTATTCCAGACCTTGGCCACTCTAAGTGTGAAGAAGTTCTTCCTAATGTCCAGTATAAATGTGTTCACTCCATCTACAGACTGAGGCTCACAGCTGGTCTGGAGGGAGATGGCCCTGCCAATCTTTGGTTTATGGACTCCTTCCACCTCCAGGGCTTTTGGCTGGAGGACTGCAGGTCTTGCCAGGAAGGTATCCTTAGAATGTTTTGCTCCCAAAGAGCAACTGCGATGCATTTTGCAATCTCTCTTGCAGTAGGTCTCAACAAAGATAGGGCTGAGCATGTCTTGCCCACCAGAATTTGTGGGCAGGCTCCAGAGCCTTGAAGCTGCTTCAGGTTTGTCTCAAGTGCCAACTCGGTCTCTGATGTGTCTGATGGTGGGCAGTGACCGTGAGTGAGCCTGGAGCAGCTTCAGTGGTGAACTTTGGGGTCTGGAGTGCATCACTAGTCAGGACATCTATCCTATCCTTATCAGGGTCTGCAGTGGCACAGACAAGCCCTTAAGCTCTAGTCTAGGATACAATTTCTTTGCCTAACCTTGTTGATCACTAAAAGCTCCTGGCTCTGCAAGTATCCATGCTTCTGCATGGAGCCCTGAAAGGGCATGCCTGCACATAGCTGCTGGCACTTTTTATACCATCAACTGGTGGCCACAGTGTTGGACCCTTCCCAGTTCCATCACTGAGCTTGGCCAGCTCACTGCAGCTCTGCTTGCATTATTACACTTGGTCTCTTGTGTCTGTTTAGACTGTGAATACAGCAGGGTATGGCCTGGCTCAAGCTCTCTGGATGCACAGTAGTTCTCTGCAGGGCCCTGCTGGCTCTAAGGCTCACTGAATCCTTTTCTCTCTCCTTACAACAGCTTCCTGGATTCTGTAAAGGAGGCAGCCAGATCCTGGGTGTTGAAGGCCATGTCAATTGCAACTCCTTCCTGGGTCATAAATCCGTGTATCGCATGGGCTTTGCCATGGCTGCTTTCTTTTTCCTGTTTGCCTTGATCATGATATGCGTGAGGAGCAGCAAGGATCCGAGAGCGGCCATTCAAAACGGGTGAGGCTCTTGGAAATTGTCGCGTCTTGCAAGTGTTAATCCCTCCATCCAAAGTACCACATCTGTGAAATGCCCTAGCAAGTTGGTGATACTACCATTACTTGAAAAGGAAAAAAAAACTTAAAAAACACCTGGTGTGTGTTATATTGTTGATGCCCTGCAGAGCAGATGCATACTGGCCAGTTTCAGTTTGGGTCTTGTCAGTTTTGAGGCCAGGGAGACTGATTTCCAATCCTCTTTTGGTTATACCTGGCAACAGAGCCTGGTCCAGCTATTCTACAGTGGAAGTGATTAGGGTTTACTTTGGGTTTAGCATAGTTTTTTTTCTCATGCAGTAATTTTTGGTTGAGCTTCAGTTTCTCATCTTGGCAGCTGCTGCTGCATGAGTGAGGTCTAATAATAGCAGTTCAGTGGAATTTCTTTCCAAATAAAATGCCTTCAATTCTGGCCCTAGGCAACCTGCTGCTATTGTGGGTAGAAGCAGTCGATGTTGTTGGGTAATGGCCTCCTGCTGCTAGTTCTTGTTCACCTGAAAGCAGAAGCCATTGATCTGTAACTGCTTTATTAAATAAAAATCTGACTGAAGCTTTAATTAGGTTCTCTGATGGATGTTGGTGCAAGAAAGTGACAGTTTTGCGCTCAGCTTAAGAGCTGTATCATTACTGGCCTCTGGAAAGTCGGGGGCAGAACATCTTGCTATAAAAGCAGACTTTCATTTATTATTTTTTTAAGGGAACTCTTTTTGCGACTGGAGAGAAGCGGGGAGGAGGGATGTTATTTTTAACTCTAGCCAGGGCAGCCGCCCTAGATTGTGAGATTCCATGTGCTATAAATGGGAGTCCATTGAGTGGTGCTAAGTGTGTGTTTTTCCTCTCTGACTTCATGCCAGGGGGCATGAGTGGTCCCTGGATTTCATGTCCTTGCAGGGGAGGAGAGGGTAGCACTTTATCTCAGTGGGTCTGGACAGCATGCCGTCCTTCCCAGCTCTCACAGTTATTTGTTGCTGCTTGTCTTTGCATTCAGGTTCTGGTTTTTCAAGTTCCTGATTTTGATTGGCATCACCGTGGGTGCTTTCTATATTCCTGATGGCTCCTTCACATCAGGTAAACCTGCATACACACATAGATATGTAGTAGTACTTGCCAGCAAGTTAACCTGTCACATGGCCATTCAGGCTGTGCTAATGGGCTGCTTTTGCTGTTAGTTGAAGAGAATAGCAGGATATTTTCAAGGAAGGTCTCTCACTTGTGGAACTTCTTTTGGCAGTCTGCTTGTACCCCATTTTAGCTAGCCTGAAGCTTGGGTGAAATGCTTGTGCATTCAGGCTTTACACTGGGATTGGGGTGCCCAGGGACTGATGGGAGGACCAGTTCTCTAACCTGGGCAACTTGAGGTTTTATATTTGTCCCCTGACACTGCCTCCTGTTCTGGCTGAACCCTTGGTGTTTGTGCTGGTCCACATTAGGCCAGCTTTTAATATTAATTAGTTTGAGCCTTCACAAATTTGTGCACTGCTTTGTCAGGACACATCCCAAATACATTTGGCTCTCTTTTTCATGTATGTACAGTGCCTGATATAATATGCTCCTGGGCTTTGGGGAGCTAGAGGTGCACTGATAGAGATTTTTTGGGCTAATACCGATGGCTGATTTTTTAATCAGCCATATCCATCAATACTGATAGAATTGCCTGTAGCCCCGTACTTTGGAGAGCAGCATTGGGTTAGTAAGTCTGTTGTGGAGGAAGGGGTGGGGGGAGGAAGGGGCATAGAGAAGGCAGATCAAGGCCCCCACACTGAGGGATGGAGTGGGGCTGGGCCTGATAATAGGGCACAGGCAGGCGGGATGGATTGTGGGATGGACCTGTGAGTGGCTCATCGGAGGGGGGCGTGGCTTCCACTCCCAACACTCTGGGGCAGCATGTAGGGCAAATGCCCCTGGATCTGCATGTGGGGCAAGGGCAGACAACAGCTGTGGGCTGGGGCTGGAGGAGCACCAAACTCTTCCCGCTGTGGGGCTGGGTCAGGACTGTTTTTGGGGTGGGCAGTGGTGGCGCTGAGAAGTTGGCTATGGGGGAGGGTCTATAGCCACCCCAAAATTCACTGTAGCCCCTCCAGCCCCCTCCCAGCATCTGCCTTGAGAACAACCCTGGCCCAGCCTCCTCGCTGGGAAGAATCCGGCCCCAGCCTGCGGTGGTAGCCTGCCCTCACCCCATTTGCAGATCTGGGGGGCACCCCACATGCCCTCCTGGGGGGTGTGTAGCGGCGGAAGCTACCGTCCCCTGTGCTCCCTGAATGAGCCCCTTGTAGCTCCGTCCCTGGCTATGCAGCACCTGCCCCTGCCTCAGCCCCACCACCAGCCACAACCCTGCTCCTTCTCTCATCATGGGGGGCTTGATCTGCCCCCCCACAACCAGCTTACCAGCCCCATGCTGCTCTCCACACTGCCAAGCTATGCTCCTGGTCACCTTCCTGCTGCCCTGTGGCTGCGTGCGTGCATGGGGTATTTATTGGCCACATTATCAGCTACATCAGCCAAAAAAAGCTGTTTGCTAATATTGTCAATCTTCCTTATATTGGTGCCAATCTGATATGGGACCGATGTACCAGTGCACATCTAGAAATAACAATTGTATTTTCAGCTGAGCTGGGGGAGGACCCGGGAACACCTGGAGAGTGTCTGAACTAGCCTTGTTGAATGCGTTACCTACCTTGAGCCAAACAGCAGTAGAGGGATAAGGGCTTCCAGGATAGCAGAGCTCCTGGAGGGAGCAGCTGTGGGTTACTGGGACCATGCAGCTGGGGAAGGGGCTTGAGAAGACAGAAGCTGGAGTAATGACTTGGATGAATCTTGATGCTTGTTTCTGCATGGGTCAGGAAAAGCCACTTCCCTTTTTAAATGCATTCCTTTTTTAATGCAAATTATCTCTCAGATATAGACTAGCCCTTTACATTAGCTTCAGCTAATGGGTCTCTCCCTTGTCCCAGATGTCAGACAGCTAAATTCCAGTGTGCAGTCATGAGAGCTAATTCCCCTGCCAAGATCATTTTGGCAGTATGCACTATGGCATGTTGGCTCTAAAGTGCCGCATCACTCATGTGCTGAGATAGTATCCCACTGCTTCAATGCTCAAGCAGAGGAGCTGCCAAGAAGAAGCCTCTTTCTTTGGTTCTATCTCCAATGGACTTATTATTCATAAAGTTAGATGTTTCTTTGGTGCTAATTAGTTTTTTTACTTCTTGGTATTTTTGTTTCTCCATCCCAATCCAGTGTGGTTCTACTTTGGTGTGGTGGGCTCCTTCTTCTTCATTCTCATCCAGCTCATCCTTCTGATTGACTTTGCCCACTCCTGGAGTCAGATCTGGCTTCGCAATGCAGATGAAGGCAATGCCAAAGGCTGGTATGCAGGTCTGTACAGAGTGATGCTGTGAGTCTTTAGAAGCCTTTCTCCTTTGGAACGGGGTGCGGGGAGGCGGGGAGACACTGACATGGCCCCAGGAGCCTAAATTGATCCAGCTTGAAAAACCTTCTTTTTTCGTATGACAAAACCCATCTCCATATCTTTCTCTTTGTGCACTTTGGCATTTTTGTTGTTTCGGGAGCTCTTCACCGTCAGAGACGTTACCAGGGATTGCTATGTGGAAGTGGCTCTTGTCAGTCCCCCTGAAAGAGCTGGGAAGTTTGAGATGCTCTGTCTGCCAAAGACACCTTGCTGGTGGCTCCTGTTTTCCTCATGTTAATGCTTCTTTCCTCTATATTTGTGGGGTGAAAGAAAATGGCCAAGTGCCTACAGACAGGTTGCAGCATAGGCAGTGTGTTTGCTCTGCAGTCTCCGTGCCCCTGGAGCTCTAAAAGTAGTTGACAGTAAAGTTGGGGGGTAACAGAGCACCACAAGTGCTCCCCTTCCCCTTTGTGTTACTCAGTCCTCTCTGCTTTGTCCTCTCCAGGCCTTTTCTTCGTCACCTTCATCTTCTATGCAGCATCCATCACGGCTGTGGTGCTGCTGTATGTCTACTACACCAAGCATGATGGCTGCACAGAGAACAAGGTGCTGATCAGTCTCAACCTCATCTTCTGTGTGATCATCTCTGTGGTGTCCATCCTGCCCAAAATCCAGGTGAGGAGGAAGGTGGCGTGCTTCTAGGTCTCTGCTACTGCCTGTGCTGCTTCACTCCCCCTTTGGAGCACATGTGCCATCTGGTGATTAAATCAAGAACTGCAGCTGGCCAGCAGGCAGGTTGATACGTAACAGCGTGCCCACTTTAGAAAGGCAGCAAGTTATTAAAACTGAGATTAGCCCAGTCTGGTTTCCTTTAAACAAGCCCCTTGTCTGAAATCAGGTTGTCCCATGGTGGCTGAACCTGGGCTTGGATAACACAACCCCTGGCTTAGCTCTGGAGAGAGAACCTGATTTCTGCTAATGGAGCCAGCTTGTTGTATAAGGCAAAGCCTAATGAGCTAAACTGCTCTGTTTTTGTTGAGCTAGCTGTCTGCTGCAGTACGGGGTCAATGCAGCATGCTCAGAAGCCCGTTTTGTGCTATGGAGTCAGCTCCCTTAATTATTTTGCCTGGCTGGCTTGCATCTAGCCCCAGCCGGACTCTGCAGGGGTAGCAACCAGGCTGCTTGTCTGACTTTTCAACCAGAGTGAATAGCTGAGCAGTGAGCTGAGGCAGATTGGGTGCTCCCTGCCTGCATGTGGCCTTGTACAGGTCTGCAGAGGGTGACAGGTTCCTATTACCCAGCCCAAGTCTGTGGCAGAGCTCTGATCTCAATGGCATTACCTCTGATGTGTGAGGTGAAGGGGTGCTGTTGTCTGAGATGAAGAGTTTTGAGTTAACGGGTCAGCAGGGAGTACCTCTTATTCCTGCTCAGCAGCTTGGACAAGGAGGCAGAGAGCAGGGAGCCTCTCCCACAAATGTTGGCAGCTTTGTACGATGGGAAACTGTGCTGTAAGCTGACCCCAATTGTTTTTATACAACTGCACTTTTGTGTAGCGTCCTGGAGTGCTCAGGTCACACTGATTTGGGGCATCTCCAGCTGTTCAGCACTCCATGGTTCAGGGAACCACAGGATGGCCAGGGACCTACAGCAACATTGTTTAGTCCTCTCACTAACTCAGCATGGAGCTTCCTGCCCTGACGTACTACTGATGCCAACAGCTGGCAGGATCCATAGAAAGATTGGTTTTGTGGATGGATGATGAGCATATTGATGCTTGTACCATATGATAGTTCCATCCCTTATCTACTTCCCTGAGGATTTAGGCTATAGGTGAGCAGCTAACTACTTGGGGGTCAAGAAGAGACATGCCTGTAAAACAGGTTACCCCATTGCTGCTTATTGCAGGGTCACTAGTGCCTTCCTCTGAAGAATTTGGCTCTCGTCATTGTCCCAGATGGGAGACTGGGTTGGATGCATCACAGCTCTGATCTAGTGTAATGATTCCTGCGTTGAAAAACAAAGCTTGACATCCCACGTAGATTTGAGCTGCTATTATCTCTTTCTCACAAACCCCTGCATCTGTGGGGCAGGTGCCAGCCCAGCTGCTTGGGGCTCATTCGGCAGAGCTATGCCAGCCTGGCTGTGCCTGGTGGCATTCAGCAGCACTACATGGCAGCACGATGCTCTTTCTTCCTGGATTGCCTCGGCTGTCACATTGCTGCTGACTGACCTGGTCAAACAATACCAGTACAGATGCTAGTGCTGCCTGCTTTTCTGTGCCATGCAGCTGGTTGTACAGGGTATACAGCCCTAATGACCCCCTTTTCCTCTCTGCAGGATGCTCAGCCACACTCAGGCCTGCTGCAGGCTTCCCTCATCACACTCTACACCATGTTCATCACCTGGTCAGCCCTGGCCAATGTGCCAAGTAAGTGAAACTGGTCCCGAGGGCCTCTGGCTAATATCCCAAGTAAACAGTACCAATCCTAGCCTCAGATTTGTCAGAGCAAGGTGCTCAGCCAACCTTCTTGGCTGGGCATGGGTGTTGGGAGTGGTAGCACTGGCAAGAATGGGCGAATGGCCTGTGTAGGTTGCGGGGGTCTTGGTACCTTGGTACCTCCCCCCTCAATGTAGCAGGGTTGGCACAAGTTTTTTCTTGGCTTCCTCTTCCCTGGTCATTTCCCACCCCCAGCATCTACAGAGTCTCCTCCATGTCTGGCTTTCACTTGCATTAGTTAACTTAAATGCTTCCTGCTCCTCACTGTGCCCACTGCAGCTAGTTACAGATGAGAGCTCAAGCCAGAAAGATCCATGAAGAGCAGCCTCTTCTCTCTGATCCTTAGGATTCCTGTGGTCTCTGGGCTGTAACTGCAGGTCCTGCTTTCCCTCGTTTCTGGGCGTCAGGTCCAGTTTGGACCATAGTGCCAGCCCATAGTGCTCATGTGGTGGGTCAGTGACCTGAGGCTTGCTCCACTAGCATGAAGAGGGGAGCAACTTTGGAGGCCTGATGGGAGGGGTAGGGGAAAATCCTCTGCACTGAAGGCATGTGGTGTCAAGCTGCCCTTGGGGGCAGGTCTCCATGTGAAGTGACATTGGATTGGCCCTGGGACTTCTGCAGTGTTGGGGGAAGGCAGGGGCAGAAGGGTGGAGTGCTCTGGGCTATGAAAGTCATGTTGCATGAAAAGAGGCCTTGGGTCTGAGCAGTTGGAAGGGTTCTGGCTTTTTATATTGTTATCTTGAAATCTGTTACAGACAAATCCTGTAATCCCACCCTCCTGGTCAGGAACAGCACGGCCACCCCAGTGGCTGAGGGGCATGTGACCATGTGGTGGGATGCCCCGAGCATTGTGGGATTGGTCATCTTTGTTCTGTGCACGCTCTTCATCAGGTGAGGATTCAGGGTGCTTCTGCCACGTCTGACTGGAGTCTTTGTCCATCACTGTCATATTCAGTCTTTTGTAGCCTGAGCTCACATGAGGGCTGATAGTAGCCCTTGCTTCTCACCTCGTACGTGTTGCCCCTTCTGGTCAGGGGCAGGGATGAATGAAACAATTGCAGCAAATTAAAAGGAGATGGGGGACTTGCTCTGCATCAGCTCCACCCAAGTGCCTGTCCACTTGTCCATGCTAGCCACAGTAAGTGAAAGCTCAGCTGTGGTAGCTTAACTCTGTTTTGCTGACTGCTAAAGTCTTGCTGCCCAGCTTTCACTTGCTGCAGGGAGGGCAGGCACACAGACACTTGCCACAGTACAGCTAGCACACAGTAAAGCTTCACATCCTTTTAACTTGCTGCAATTTTCCTCTCTTGTCTGTATTGCAATGTATGATAAAAGGCTGCGAATTTCTGTGAAGGGTCATGCTGCCAAAAACACTTGATGGCAGGGGCTAGAAACAGCCCTGAAGCCAGAAGGGCATGGAAGGGACAGGTCAGATGGAACCAAGGGCTGAATCTGGTCTGCAGTGGACCTCAGCTGATGTTCCCATTCAAATAATGAGCCAGAGCAGCAGCCTCGCAGAAGGGTAACTTGTCTACGTGTTGGACTAGGTGTAGTATTAACACAGAGCTTGCCAGCTTGTCTGTCCTGCATTCAACCCATCTCCCACATCTGCTCCCAGCATTCGCTCCTCGGACCATGCCCAAGTGAATAAGATGATGCTGACTGAGGAAGGCCCAGGAGCAGTGGGCAGCGGAGGGGCAAGCCTGGAAGATGGCGTGCACCGGGCCTATGACAATGAGCAGGACAGTGTGTCCTACAGTTACAGCTTCTTTCACCTCTGCCTCCTCCTGGCCTCCCTCTACATCATGATGACGCTCACAAACTGGTACAGGTGCGTGCTCCTTCAGTGTCTTTGTGCCCTGGGAGTGACATGTCAATGGGTAGGACCCTGGTATAGGAGTGAGGATACTGGAGTTCAACTCCCAGCTCAAGGTGATCCAAGAAAAGTAACTTGGTACCTAATGAGTTTGCATCTGGGCCAAGCTGTAGCTGTCGTGTCCCAGACTGAGTTAGTGACCTGCTTCTGGTGAGGTTAGCCCATAGTTGTCTGGGATGGAGGAGTTGAAGCACAATTAGACAAGGGACCCATCCATCTGTCAAAGGTGGCTAAGCAGCAGCCTCCCTTCATTAAAAGCTTTGCTTTTGGTGGAATAAAAAGCATTTCCTGCCCCTCAGGCATGTGAAGACAGTGCTGACTCCAGTGCAGAGGCCACCACTCTCTATCTAACCTGGGAAGGGGTCCCTGAAGTTGAAATTCTCCCAGACAGCAGAGCAGCATAGGGCCCTTGGTGCTGGAGGAGGCTGTGAATGGTTCACAGACCTGCTGCTGCTGCTCTTCTGGGGTGAATTTGCCCCTGGTTGCCTACAGCACTGTTTTGCTGGGAGAAAAGCCTGAGGTTGCTTGGCTTTCCCCACCCTGTCCATGCAGCTCTACCCAGCAGAGCTGACGGTGCAGGGCCTGGTAGGAGATGGGGCTGGGTCTCTGCAGTTAGAAGACATTTTGGCCTGGTTATGATTGACAGCTTGACTAAGCAAAGCACCTTGGTCATCCCAGTTTCCCCAGCCCCTTCATTGTGCGGCTGTAAATATGGTGGCTACAAGCTGGGCAGCAGAACTGGCTGGGGCACGTGGTCAGTGGCAGACTCCTGGGCTCGCCTGCTGCTTTGCTGCTGGTAATGAAGTTGCCTAGGTAACCAGTGCAGAGCAGCAGCCGCAGCAGCATCCGAGCAGACTGGATCCGTGGAGGTGTCCTCAGCTGAACTCTGCTAAGCCTGTGCCAGGGGAGCTTGCAGAGGAGCGTAATGTCTGCTGAAAGGCAGGGAAAGAGCTGGTGGGGGTAATGCAGGATCCAGTTACAAGTTAGGGCAATCTGGCCATTAGAGCCTCCCCCCATTCCTTCCAGAGCTCTGTATTCCTGCTCGTTCCACCTGCCCCTCCTTTCTCCCGTTCACTATTTACATAGCACTGGTTGCTCTAGTGACAGCGCTCGGCTACCCTTCACCTGCTCTGACAGTGCAGGGCAATGACTTTGCCTTCAGACCCCTGTGGTGCTGGTGCATGAGTCAGAGCAAGCTCCAGTTGTCCTTCAGCGCTCAGCAGGATCCAGCTTGCACTCTCCACAGACCAGCACTCGTTCTGCAAGGCAGACTGGGGGCAGACATTTCTCTTCCTCAGGCCACTGGGACGCGGAGCTGGCCTGTGCAGTGAGGGGTGATCCCTTCCAACAGAGACACTGGCGCTTGAGCACAAGTCACAGTTTAATTACAGGGATGCCTCCAAAACTAGGACATGTAGAGAAGGAAACAAGATCCTTGCCTTGTTCCCAAATGACCTGGTGATTAACTTATTCAGATGGATTCAGTGCTTAGCTGGTTAGAAATAAGGCATTTATGAAGGTGGGGGCAGTGAGGGGAATAAGCAGGAGTTCTTAGCTGGAAACACCCTGTGTAGTACATTGCAGTGACTCATTTGATCTGATTTTGGGTTTTCTGTTCGGTGTTGCAGGCCTGACGAGCATTTCCAGACTATGAGTAGTCCTTGGACTGCAGTGTGGGTAAAGATCTCTTCCAGCTGGACCGGGCTCCTCCTCTACCTCTGGACTCTGGTAGCCCCCCTTGTACTGCCAGATCGAGACTTCAGCTGAAAAGGACTTTGCCTGTTGGACAGCTCAGCTACTTTTAGCTGGAGAACCATGCTGCCAAGGGATGACCCTCTGCTCCTGGCTTGTGGGGAGAGCAGGGCTGTGGTTCTCCCAAGCTATATGTTACCCTTTGACTCTCATTTTAGGACTGAGACCAGTTCCTCAGGATTTTGCCTTTCTGTTTCTTGTTGCTTTTAATATGAAAAAGTGCCTCTCAGAGAAAGCCTGCCTTTTGTGGGTGAAGCCAGCTTCATACAGCACTGCTTCTACTGCAGTCTGTGTGTGTGTTGACTAGCATCCCAGCGTGGCCTCCATCCTTCTCATTCTGAAAAAGACAAGGTTGAACTGCCCTTGAGGAACTGTTTTTAAGGAGCTGCTCATGCATTTTTTGTTTTGCACAGTCAAAAAAACCTGTGCTGCCTGGGGAGTGGTTTGAGACTCCTGCATGCCCCGTCTTGGCCCATACCTACCTGTAGAACTAGGGATTAAATAAAGGGATAGAATTTAGTACTGGCTGGTGCCTGCTGAGCATTGGCCCTACTGTGTAATCAGCTGCTGTGGCAAATGAATATTCTGTATTCAGAGACTGGTTTTCAGTCCATTGTACCTTTTTACTGGGTTAGGAAGATGTGTTAGTGGTTGCAGCAGGGAACATAGTGTTTGCCAAAGGGCTTCTCACCCCTGCCTTGCTGCTCAGTTGCATCAGTTACACCACCCAGGATGCTCCTACTGCAGTAAGTTCACCTGGCAGCTCCTCCGGTCCCACCCCTGTGCAACAGCAGCAGAAACTGCCAAGGCTGTAGTAGGCAGTGCTCAGCTCATTACAAGTGATGATCTTGTAGAACAAGAATGATATGTACAACACAGGTTTTGCTTTGGGTGGGTCCCTGATACAGCCACAGTTGTGATTGCAATTTATGGAGGCATACCTGGCCAAGCCAGCTTAAAGCTAGGTCAGGAGACTCCCCGTGAAAGTGAAAGAGCTACAACAACGTGCAGCTCAGCACACAGTGTAAAGTTAGCTGGAGCTTCAATCAATGCTGGGGCAGTTGGTCTGGGCTGAATTTAGCACTGTTGTCACTGCATTGCTCAAAGGACCCATATTAGCTTAGGTGTGTCTACACAAGCTGCACTCAGGGCAGTATCTGTAGGGTAGACTTAGCAAAAATTGAGCCAGCATCTAGGCCTGGCTGCAGCATAGGTAAGTGGATGGATCACTTTGTAGGGTTTTGCCTACTCCATTGTTCACCTGATCCCTTAAAGCACCTGCATCACCCAAGTTATATGGGGGAACAGCAGGTAAAACATCATACCAGAAGTCCATCTCACTCCCCAGGAGCCCAATTCTAGGACCAGCTTCCTGGACACAAGAGGTAGCTGGAATTCAAGTGGCTGGAAGTGCCTTAGGAACTGAAACTGCATGGGAGGCCTTTGCATCCAATCTGCTGCACCATGAAGAATCTTCCCCTGTCCTTTTCCATTTACCAGGATCTGAGCCTAAAAGCTTTTCCTGCATCGTACAAGAACAGGTTTCCCTCAGGAGATTTGTGTGATTTGCCTTGCCAATAAAGTCTGGTTTGGAATTTGGACTTTTGGAGGATTCCTTTTTCCATCTATGATGGACTCCCAAAGTTGCTTATATGACACAGGCAGGCAGTGTTGGCACCATTGTAGCAGGCAGAGCATATTACACACCATCCCAATCCTGGACAACTTTCAGAGAAGCTCTGATGGATGCAGCTGAGTGTTATATAGGTGGACTAGGCTGGTTGCTGCAGCCTGACTGCTTTAGGGAATGAGTACATTCTCTGGAGGTCAGGGAAGGCAGCATGGTTCTTCACATGGGTTGCTCAGATTAGTGTCCTGGGCTCTGTTACTGTCCCTGCCCCCTGCATGGCCATGTGCCCCCATCAGAGGAAATGAGGCTGATGCTTGTTTTCCCTTTGCTATGAGCTCCAGCAATGAAAAGTGCTGCTTACAGGTGTGTGGTGCCATAGCTGGGAAGCTGCAAGGGGAATTACAGAAGGCAGCATGAGATTAAGCCTGGGAAATGGGAAGAACAGTTGGGAGTGTGTGGGCAGAAGGAGAAGAGGGTAGGGATGCACATGGGTCCTGGTTCTGCAGGATCTTTGGCCACAGCCCCACTCAGAAGAGCAGACTGTGTGTGTAGCTGTGTGTGCCAGGGAATGATGCCCATGGAAAGGGCTCTGCTCTTTTTTGTTTGCATGTTGGCCTTAGCCTGCTCTTACAACATCTTCAGTGTGTGTGGGCAGTAGGCACTTGTCCTTGAGAAGGTCTTGGTCCTATTTCCGCCAGTATTGAAAGCAAAGGAACACCCAGCTTCCCTTTCCTCCCACACACAGGTGACAG
The DNA here is from genome assembly GCA_030014935.1 of Caiman crocodilus. Classification (NCBI taxonomy): domain Eukaryota; kingdom Metazoa; phylum Chordata; order Crocodylia; family Alligatoridae; genus Caiman; species Caiman crocodilus. Next base: position 4,672,155 of record JAGPOW010000145.1, read on the forward strand.
GAGTCAAATCATAACTGGTGCATGTAGATCCTGCCCTGAGGCTATAGCAGTGGGGGAATATTCAGAAGAAAAAAACCAAGTGAATGGTGCATAGTAGTACTTCTTTTAACATCAGAGCCAGTCACTTTCTGTGGCCTGTGGAAGGGGCTCATGCAAACAGATCCTTCTCCATAATCCTCAGTGCCCTGCATTTTTCCTCTTTTATGCCAGTGTAAAATAGGTGTGACGTGCTATGCATAGAAGCCAGGTGGTACTTTGTACCCACTGTGTATAATGAGTAACCTTGCTGCAGGCCTCACTCCTCATGCCCAGGCAGTCCATGTGAACACCTTGGGCAGGATCATCCTGCACTGAAGCAGGAAGCTGCTTAGGAAATGGGTGTTGCCTCCTTTGAAGGCGCTTGCATCTGCAAAGCAGGGATGTGCTGCCAGCGAGCGAGACCCTTCTGTGGGCACTTTGCTAGGAAAAGAGTGCTCTGTTTCCAGTAGCCAAAGTTTCTAGCAGATGATTTCTTCTCCACTGGATACAGCTACTAGTGAGTTGGACAGGCTAGGGGACACTGTCTTGTTTCTTTTAGGTTGCTACTGAGTATTGCTCAGCTTAGATCACTGAGACCATCAAGAGGGCTGGGAGATTTCATTTCCATTCATAAGCAGCTCCAGGTTTTTGTCTATTTTCTTCAGCATATGAAATACAAGACAAACCAGTGTTTGCTGGTTATGTCACCATTTTAGGGGCAGACAATTATTTTGGGTGGAGGGCCGCTTACTGAGTTTTGGCAAGCCGTTGAGGGCTGCATGACAGGCAGCCAGGGGCACATGAATATTAATTTTCTAAATTTTTCAGGGGTCCCACGGGCTGGATAGGATGGCCTGGCGAGCTGCATGTGGCCCGTGGGCTGCATTTTGCCCACCTCTGCACTAATTGCTGGTTATGTTCCTCCCCAGCACCAGCAGACACCAAGGCAAGAGACAGGTTCACTTTCCAATGGATCTGTATTCACTGGCATGAGGCAGACATCCTTACCGTTTCATCAATGACCATCCCCATGGCTTTTTCTGATTTGTACAGTGGTAGTGCTTGGAGCCCCCGGCCAAGAACAATGCCTTGCAGTATTGTGTGCCGGGACAAGGCAGCTCTCTGGAGAAGCTGCATGGCACAGGACATGCAGTACTGCTCAGGGAGCCAAAATAGCTGGGTTTTAGCATCCTCTCTGTGCCTGTCTTTCCCTCGATGTCTTTTGCCTGTCTGCTCAGTTTAGACCCAGGTGAACAAACAGCCTGCAGCACATGCTAGAGATGGCGTGTGTGGCACATGAGCCCTAAGCATTCAGTAAAGATTGGTGCTAGAGTGTATGCTGCGGGGTTTGAGCCTCCAGCTACATGGAGCAGGAGTGGAGTGTGGGGACAGGTTGCTGTTTCAAGAAGTGTCACTGCAGAGAGGTTAACCTTTCCCTGGCTCCACAATTTACAAGGCAAATTCAGTGCTTTTTGCCAATTTATATGGCAAAGTCAGGGCAAATTCACTGGCTTCAAGGGGGTGGAGATCAGTGCTAGCACTCAGAGAGGGTGCAGGGCTTAATTTGTGGCAGATCAGCCACCACTGGCTTAGACTGAGCAGTGCAGAGCTGTGCTGTCCCTTATCACTTGTTTGAACTAACATTTAGCACCAAGGAGTTCCAATCTTGGTTGTGCCCTCCAGGCCCCACCACATTACCAATATTAAAGTAATATAAGAGCTCAGGATGGTGGTGTGTTACCACCACTGGAGAAAGCCTGTTGCCATCTGAGGGAGGGAAGGGACGTGGAGCTTGACTGGCAAATAGATGGAAAAGAGCATGGCTGTATGAGAAAACATTTGTAGAGGTGAAAGAGACTGTTCCAAAAGCTCTGGTTCCTTGTCATCAGTCTATCAAAGTGCCTGTATTTGAAGGCAACACGGGATTGAACTCACTATAAATTTATCTCCTTTTTCTTCCTGTTGTTTCACAGCTCAGCTAGATTTTTTTCCTGTGTTGTCAAATGCAGTGGAAGGTCAAATGCTGCGGATGGAAGGTTGCATTGCTGCCAGTCGCTGAGGAACTGCTTTTCTAGGCTGCCCTGTTCTTTAGATCTATTTTGTGGCAGGTCACCTGAGATGCCCCCGGTTGTTCCTACCCCTTAAATGGCTGAGATTTCTATTTTACTGAAGGCATCTCAGTGCTGAACAATGCACTTTAAGGAGGGATGATTTGATCAAAAAGGTATGCTGCAAACTTTCTGGATCATAAATGCTGTCACTACTGCTTCCCTCTTCCCTGCACTTCAGCTGCTCTCTTCTTCTCTGTGTGCGACTCTCTGGGGCAGATTCTGTCTGCTCCTTGGCATTTGTACGTGCCTGCTGTCATGGGGCCATGATCTTGGTTTGTGCTTATATGATTTTGTGCTAAACACAGTGATTAATAATAATAATTGCTACCTGATGTTCATTCCTGTAGTAGTAATGGAAGGTGTAAGCCTAGGAACTAAAGTAAATGACCCAGCTTTATTCTGCATGTAAGGTACCAGACAAGTGAAAGGGCAGGAAGGACCCGGGCAGCTTGGTTAGCTGCTGCATGCTGTGGCTCACGGACAAGCCGCCTTTAATTTTGGCCACTAGATGGCAAGCTCCACCTGTGTTTGTGCCAGAGCCCTGAGCAATTAGTCCCTGCCAAGGGATTGGGGAGGGAGGTGGGGGTAGAATAAAGGAAGATGTTTTCCTGAAACAGGCCTGGTGATGCATAAGTAATCACGTAACTGTTGGCCACATGCTTGGCAGAGGAGCCCTCCAGACCCTGCCACAGCAGGTCTTTGTGCTCAGGCGGTGGAAGGAAGTGCTGTGAAACACTGGTTCCAGCTTCTCCCCAGCCCTGTGGAAGACACAAAGGTCAGTCTGGAGCTGATGCTTGAGCAGTCCCCGGCAGAAGGCAGGGAACCGCACATGCCCGAGGGAAGGGGGCTGGGGACGGGGTGAGGGACAGTCAGTGGCTGTACTTTTCCCTGCATTGATGCCGCTGTGCCTTGCATCTGCACACACGAGCGTTTTGGCAAGCACTGCCTCAGGTGCCCTTGGATGCCTGTGTTCTGCCTTATTCCAGGCTCCTTGGTTTGTGAAGCAGCGAAGCCAGATCTCTCTGGCACCTTTTCTCTTTCAGACATGCCGCACTTGGTGCAGGCAGCATGCTGCATTTGGCCTCAAGACTGCCCTAGCTGCTGTGCGTGGCCTCCACGAAACCCAGCTCCTTCCATCCTGGCTGCTGTCACCAGCTGGCACAACACAGGTGGCTTTTGACTGGCAGAAGGGGCATTTCTAGGATTTAGGACATGGCTGGGTAGTGAGGCAAAGACTCAGCGGTGAACCAGAGGAGGCTTGATGGTGAGGCAGCCATCGTCTTTGCCAGCTCCCAGAGGTGGTGGCCGAGCCCCTGAATATCAAGGTGGTTGCGAGGAGTGGAAATTACCTTAGGACTTGGAGAGCTGAGTTTTTTTCCTTGCTTAGCCACTCCATTCCTTTGCGGCTGTGGGTGAGTCACTTCACCGCTCAGTGCCTCAGTTTCCATCTGTAAAATGGAGATAAAGGCAGCACTGTCCTATTTGGGAAGTTCCTGAAGAGAACCCCAGTAAGGATTGTGAGGTACAGACAGCATCATGATGGGGGCTGTGTAAGCACATAAAATAGAGGCATGGTCAAAGCCTTGGTCCCTTTTTTCCTTGTGGCAGGTCTTGGGGCTGATGACTGGGTCTCGTGCTCCTGGGCTCTGTTCCCAGCTCTGCTGTTTAGCTTCTCCTCGACACTTGTAAAGTAGGACTCCCTACTGCCCAGAAGTCTAAGCATGAAGCACTATTGTAATGTGTAGCCTAGCTAGTGACTCCAGGACTACCTCTGCGCTGTGCTGCATCTGAGCTCTGCAGTGAGACAAACGAGGCTGCTTTGTAAAGCATTTGGGTCATTTTGCTGAAGAGGAGCACTAAACCAGGGATGTTCAAATCTGGCCCGCTGAGCCATGGCATCCAGCCTGCAGGGTGCCCCATGGGGGGAACCAGTCACAGTGAATCCTGCCACCTGCCCTGCTGCCAAATTCACAAGCTCTGCATGGCCCCCGCTGCCCACACAGCCGGATTGGGGTCGGGCTCCCTTCCCTGCCCCTGCCAGATCACTGCCCATCCAGTCTGTGCGCCAAAAAGGTTGAGTTACCTCTGTGCTAGTCTATGACTAGTTACTTAACACAGAAGTGCTCAACTTCCAGCCCACAGGTCTTCCCACAGGTTCATAAATTTGGTGGCAGGGTAGTTGTGGCAACATTTAATTCTTCCCCTCCCCCAGCTCCCCCTCTGCTGCCAAATTTTTGGACCCAGGGAGAGTTATGCAGACCAATTAATGTGGCCCTGTCCTAGCATATGTGATTATTCCTTGCCCAGATCCACTGGTGCACCCAGATCTGGAGCAGGGCTCCTAAACACTCCCACAATTGTATTAACCCTGTGCTTGGATGCTAAGTCTGACGTACAGGCAGCTAATGACCTGCCTGAGGTCCCACAGTGAGCCAGGGGGTGACCTGGTCCAAGTCAGGAACAACTCCCTGTGCCCAGCTCTTGGCTTACACCACCGGGTTTGCCCAAGGCTGGGAGCCATTGTGCATGCGTCAGCTCCAAGTGTTGTTCAGCACCCCCTGCTCCCTGGCACTTTCATAGACACGAAGTCGCTGTGCTGCCCTTGAGCAATGAGGCCATAAGAAAGACTGAAGGGGTGAGTCAGAGGTGAGTTCCCGCTTTTGATGCTGAGACATCCTCCGCCAACACAAAGCATTGCCCTGCGGTGGGCAGCAGCATCTACTGAGGGTCCAAGGTCAGGGCTGACTCAACAACACAGATGTCAAGGGCTCTTCATCTTATGAGGTGGTTCAGCAGCAGGGGGGAGACGATCATTTCACCCCACTGCCTCCAGCACAGGTCGAACTTGCAGGAACTTTTGCTTCAGCAGGTCTGGCTGAGTCAGCTCCTTGAGTCTGGACAAGTGGGGCAGCTGGGCCAGGCGCCTGGCCTGGGTGGGGAGGGGGTGGGCAGGCCTGCTGGGAATTATCCCCACGGGGGTGTAGATCCCATGATCTGGGCTCCACAACAGCTGCTCCTGTAAGTCCCCTTCAACTCCTGGCAGTTGTCTGCACTGCCAGTACGGAGGGCTAGCTGTGAACGTGCTGGTGTGGGCCATGCACAGGCTCCCTGTGAATATTCAACTGAGTACTTGTGCCAGAGAGCTTGGTGTAGCAGGGGCAGGGATGCTGTCCCCTTGTGGGGGCTCCACCAGCCCTTATAGCCCTTGCTGGACCTCACTTGCACGGGTGAGAAAGACTGAAAAAGACACTTCTTTGGCCATGAGGGACTCTTTCCGCAGAAGCCCCCTCTAAGTCGCAGTCCATTGGAAAGGCAGAGACCCAGACCTTGCACACCTGGGCCCCGAGGGGACAAGATGTGCCAGAGTGTGTGCGGCATGCAGCAATGATAACACCCTCCCCCAGGGCTCACATGACAGCACAACATCAGCCAGCATCAGGCTTAGTTTTCAGGGAAGGCAAAAGTCCATGTTTGGTGTTTGCCCTTTTTTCCCCTGGCCCTCGTGCTGGTATTCGTACCTATTGCTGTGGTGGGACACCAAGTGACACTGCTCCTCTGGCCAGCAAGCTTCTCAGGGACCATGCCTGCCAGCACCTAGCTGGACAGTGTGGTGTCCTGGGGACTGGAGCAGGATATTGGCAGGGAGGGTCATGGTAAACCTGATAAACCTCGTAGAGCAGCAGGGTGCTAGGAGGGCAAGAGAACCAGTGGCCTTACCTGTAGTAGTACATGAGAGTGCAATGAGGGCAAAGGAGGATAGTGGGACACGGCATGGGAGCGAAGGGACACAGGAAAAACCAAGGGGAGAGACCAGGGGGAGGATCCAGGATTTGACAGAGGGGTGTGGGAGCTGCCACCACTGCCACCCTGCTGCCAGCCTCATCCTCACCAACCCCTGGTGCAGGCAGAACGCACTTTAGGAGCCTCTGGGGACTTTAAACTTCCCAAAGTACATAGGAATCTGCCCTTGCCCTCCGTGCTCAGAGGCACATCTCCTCCCCCTCCTCCTCCTCTGGTCCCTACTGCTTTCCCCACAGCCCTGGGGGCAGGGGAAGCTTTAGAGCTGCTCCTGCACAGTTCAAGTGGGCGGCAGGGGGCTGGGCTTGGCTGGGAAGCTGCAATGGGGAGAGATGGGTTCCCCCACACTATCCAGTTTCCTCCGGAGCAGGTGTGAGAGGCTGCTGCTGCTGGCGTTGATCTAAGTGAGCCCAGGCCCTGTGCAGCCCACATGAAGTAGGCAGGAGCAGCTCTGAAGATTTCCCCATCCCTGGGACAGCAGGGGAAGACATCTAGTCTATTTGCTACCTCATTTCTGCCTTCCCTGATTTGTATGACTATCTACAGATACAGCAGGTGGGAGATAAACCACCCTAGCTTCTCCAGCAACAGACACCTGCATTTACTCCGTTTATCTTCTTCTCTTCAGAAAGAGTGAAGATGCTGCTCTGGAGGGTCCAAAGAGGAGCAGCAGGGGTGGGAGGCCATCTCAGGGAGGATACTGAAGAGGATATGAAATTCCCTTTTTTCCCCCCACATACCTGGTCAAGGGGCTCTGGAGACATCTTCTGCCCATGTGAAACATAGCCATTTAGGACATGTCATGTTTTAATATGAAATCCTAGACCCCAGGCCTCAGGGGTAGATTGGCCTGGTGGGAAGGGGTACCCACTCCTTTACATTCTCTATAGTCCAAGATCGTCCCCTGGCTTACATTAGCCCAGCATTAGAGCCAGGCTGTTCATGGCCTCAGGAGGTTGTCTTAGTATCCAGGAACAGCCAGTGTGCAGACATGCCACATTCACTCCTTTGTCTTGACAAGGTCTCCTACATACCCCAATGCCTAGAGCTGAAAGCAAGGGGTGGTTCAGAGTCTAGGCCCACTGACAAACTGGCGTAAAGAGAATGTAGTGGGATGGAGAATCAGGCTCTCCATCACTCTCATCCATAGTAAATCAGCAGGCAGTTCTTTGCCTTAAAATTTTAGCTGGGGAAGATGCCAGGATCTCCCTTGCCTGCTTAAGGAACCAGAAAGTATAACCATCATTGGCCACATTTTGTCCATAGTTCAGCTTCTTGGGCATCTAGGCTGGGATGGCAAGCCATGTAAGCACACACCAGGACTCACTCGTTTCCAGGCTAGTGGGCTCCTTGCAATGAAAACATTGTTCAGAAAGTTGCACAAGCACATCTGACCTGACCTACTTGGTGTCTCCAACACCAGGTCTCTTGACCCTAACCTTGAACTGTTTGGGTTGGACAGACTCACCCACAGCTGGATCCAAAGTACTGTGGCCCCCAACCTCATTCCCCTCCAAGACTTTGTTGTTCTTGCTATTAAAGTAGCATCTGGATGTCCACAGCAAAACCAGGGCCTCTGTCCTGGGCGTTATAAATACTGCTCATTTGATTACTGAGTTCATAGCCTCAAAACACCAGACAAAGCTATAACAGGAGCAATAACTAGGGTCATACTGGAGAGGAGTGATTTGCCCCAGGTCATGCAGCAGGTTGGTGTTTGAGTAGGGCATATAGTCCAGGTCTTGTTCCTTCAGTTCAGTATCCTATACACTAAGTTTTGGTGCTTCCCTTCCCTAGGCCCAAATGACTCAATACAGAGTTGGCAATGGCATATGGCCGGCCCAGAGGACTCTGGAAATTCATCTCCAGGAGCTGGAGAGCAGCCATGAATGAATGACTGGGCCACAAACTTGCATCACAACTAAAACCCAGAGAATTTTGAACCTTGGAGATGGGGGTTGTGTGAGACATCTACCCAGCTCTGCTTCAGATACTATTGAACAAGCCCCACAACACAAAGAGGAGTCCATGAAATCCTTGTTTGAGGTCTGTTTTCCCTTCAGAACAAAATATTAGTGATGGACCAAAGAATCCAGCCTAGGTCTCACTACTCTCACGATGGCAGCCCCATAGAGGCCTGGCATTAGAACAGAGACAGGTCTCTGCAGATTCCCTTCTCGGGGGGTTTCACTGCTTGATCTTCCCAGCAGGAGAGCACCCCTGTAGATTCTGCTCTTAACCCAAGGGCTGTCCTAGCAATTTCTCTTCCTTCTCATTGTCCTGAGCTCCCTGCATCCCAGCACAGCTTCTTTCTCCTCTTTCCCAGAGCATATGTTTTCAGACCCCTTGAGCTGACCGGAATGCACACAGCTGCCAATGTAGAGCCCTTCTGGCCGAGCTCTGAGTACAGCTGGACACCACAAAAGCCCTGCAGATTCACTGCTACAGAAACTCTTACTAAAAGGCAGGTTCCTGGAAAAAGCCATTTACTGCAGCCCTGAAGTGCTGCTAACAGACGAACTAGCCCGGAACACAGGAAAGCTCCGAGCCTGCGGTCCAGATTGCCCTGCTGGCTTCTCAGGGAACAGAAGACTTTTTTATGGTATTGATCTGTGGAGCTCTGAGGTTTCCTGCATCTCCTTAGGAATCAAAGCTACTTTGCATCTTTACCTACAGTTATGCAAAATAACCAGCCACAGCTCTGATCTCTGCACCTCCTGCTCTGGGAGCCCAGCAGCTGAACAGCACAACAGGAGCCACTTAGGCTCTGAAGATCTCTGTTGCCAGAGTGATGATGAGAGGATGCTACAGAGCTGGACCCGTAAGTAGAGACCTAACCCTCTGAAGGGCCTACGTGCAGTAGTGAGGGATGCAAACATTAGTAGAGACCAAGCACCCAGGCCCACTGCATTTGGGGAGTGAGAGCTGCAGGCCCATGAGTTCTCAGCCCTGTGTGGATGTAACCCGTATAGGCTTGGGTTAGCTGCAGAAGGGTCTCAGCTCATTGTGACAAAGCCTTTCTTTGCAGCCCCTGGGCTCAGCTGCAGGGTCCCCAGTGAGCCAGGAAGGAGAATGCCTGCTCACCTCAGTCGCTGAGTGGGACCAGCCCACAGCTTGCATTGCTTGATGGGGACTTCAGGCCCTTTAGAAGTAGGTGCTCCAGGGACATTCTTAGCAGCTTTGTGCTACGTCTCGTCTGATTGAGAAAATGAAATCACTGACCCGTTGCAGGGAGGGGAAAGGTAGACCTGAAAGATGGCCAGGACACTCTCTGCAATGCAAAAGGCTTGACTTTATGCCCCTAGAGTTAGGGCAGCTCAGGGAAATGGGCAGCTGGGGCAGAATCTCTCCCTTTAAAGTGGCCAGGCTCTTTCCAACCTCAGTCACCAGGACAGTAAGTCAGAGGCCTAATCCCGCAGCCAGGCACTGAAGGCAGCTGCGCCACACGGGCAGTAGTGACTTCGAGTTGCTGCCGCTACAACGGCAATTGTAGGAAGCACTAAACCAGGGGGCAGGGTGAAGACAGCCTTACTTGATCAGCCAGAGATGGCAAATATCAGTCTGGGCAGATGCAAATCCATCATGTCTATGGGCTCCGGGGGGAACACGGCAGTGTGCTATATTCCTAGGGTCAGATCCTACTCTACCTATTGGACATTTGCCTGGCCTTATGTGTCTAAGTGTGGTGGTGTTCTGCTCAGCTCAAGACCCTCAAAATTCATTAGCACATCTATTTTCATACCACACCATAATCTTTGCCTTAAGACTGAGTCACAAAAAGCATCAAGGAAGAGGAAGCCTCAGCTACCTTTTGTATTAGCAGCTTTCCAGGGACTTGAGCAAGGTGGAATAGAATTGCAATTAGGTGCCTAATAGGTGGAATGGGATCAGGCCCCTTGGGCATGTCTACATGTGCAAATGTGGAGTGGGTTTTTCTAAAGTAACTCTCTGCTGCCAGGACAAGGAGATGTTGTCCCTGCCAGGCTCTGTTGGCAGAACCCACCCTGGAAGCAGGGAGCTTCTGGGGGCAGGCAGAAATCTCCCGCCCCTTGCTGCCCTGCTGACCAGGAGCAAATTTGCTACCAGTTGGTCATCTACATGTGCCATACTGCACAGTAAAGTGTCTTGTGTAGACATGCCCCTTGTTCCACAAACCACTCCCAACCATACAGCCATTCTGCAGTTCAGCGCCAATGACACACTGCTGTGTCTTTTGCTTTTTCCACAAAAAGTGTCACAGGAAGGACCCACCCTGGCACACCAAAATAACTATCTGTTAACTATACCCAGTCTGCAAAGCAATATATACATCCTTCTGTATATGTTGCAGTGGTTTGCTGCTATCTAAAATAGCAGGCTCACATACAAGTTAAAGGGATGCTACTCTGTTCCTAGACACTACATGCAAAGATGCTTACCATATATCCATGGAAGTCCAGTGCCTCCCCCGGCCCTGGCCCTCAAACTCCAAGCTCACTGTTTCTTTAACATTTACTGAAATCTGAGCTAAGCCATAAGACGAGACCACTGAGAGACTGATCACCTGTCTGCCTCCTCAGTAAATCAGAGCCAGCAATACAGAGTGACTCCCTCTATGGAGCTCTGCACTCTTGGCCAGAGACAGTGCTTAAGAGCATTAATAGGAACCAAAGGCAATTATTTACCAAGTGCTGTGTAATGATGTGCTGTCTTTTGATTTGGTTGCTGTAAAAGGTAGTAAGTGAATTGCCTCCCTATTACCCTCAATCAAGCAGACACAGTGACATCATGTACATTTCCCACTAATTGGTCTTAATCCATTTGTTTCGGTTTTGGCAGCTTTTGATGACCCATGGGGGACATGGGCACTGGGAGGGAAGGGCTACAGCATGGGAGGGGACTAGTGGGAGTTTACACTTAAAGAGGTTTTAAATTTTTGATTAAGGTCCCCTTAGGGGAAGAGCAGTAGCCTCCATTAGACAGGATCCAGGAAGCAGGGAGCTGGCATGGCAGCACCAGTCCATGCCAGAGTCCGAATGGCTCAGAGGTCAAGAGGGTACCACAAAGCAGGTAGGTGCTTTTCTGGGAGCTTGGCCTCCAAAACAAAGGAAACATTAGCCCTGGAGACAGCGAGGGGTTTGGGTGCCTCCGAGGCTGGACTCATAGGAGTGCTGCTGGACCAGCTTTCCAATTCTTAAGGAGAAAGATTCTTAAGGAGAAAGGTCACGAGATGCTCTCGGTACTCAATGTGCAGAGAATGTGACCAGGTGTGTGTCCTGTCTCTTGTATGTGCATCTTTGTGAGTCATGTGAGACACGCGTGAGCATCGCGTGACTGCAGGTGGCTGTGTGTCTCTGCATCCTGTGGGGAGCCCATGGGTGCCTGGACGAGTGTGGGGATGCTGCTCCAATATGCTGTAATTATAGTGCCTTGGAGCAGACTCAATTAATTGAGTCTGTTGGAGTGTGCTAATTAGTGCACTCCAGCCAGCCTTCACGTCTTCTATTCAGCATCCCCGAGCTTCAAAATGTGCTGGGCATGCTTTAACTAAAGCTCATTCAACAAGCTTTAGTTAAAGCACCCCACTACCATTTTGAAGTGCAGGACACTGATACATGAGACACTGCGGGGGTTTTAATTAGAGTGGCTCTCAGAGCTGCTACAAAAGCGGCCACAGATGAGAGGTGGAAATCAGGAGGCCCAAAGCATAAATCCAGCCCAGATTGTGCAGCCTGTGGCCCAGAGAGGAGACTGAGACAGGAAGGTGCATTTGACTCATGCCCTAATGCTGGGGATGGAAAAGAGAATGGGCTTGTGGTCATAAAGGACATCTCGTCCTTAAGTGACTAGGGAAAACTAGGCCTGAACGTAGAGGGAGGTGAAGAGCCAGCCTTATGCTGTAAAGCCATCAGTAACAGCGCTGTTTGCAAACAGTTAGATAGCAGAGTCCTACCATGTTCTAGGGGGCTGGGTTGTACCCAATGGGCCCATCTTTTCCTCCTGCTTCAGCAGATTTGTAGAGATCGGCATACCAGTAAAGACTGGTTACTGAACTGAGGGAGTCTGCTCGTGTAGGTCAGCCCTTTGTGCTCGTGCACGTGTGTGAGTATGTGCATATATCCTGGTATATATTTGAATGATACTGGAAGTATAGTTGCATGTGTCTTGTGTGTCTCTGCGTGTGTGTGCACATGGGAGGCAGGACTGTATAGCTATGTATGCATATCTGTGTACCTGCTTACCTGTGGCTGTTGGTTCCTGCACTGTGCATGCGTCTGTGTATTGTGCACGTGACCTCAGTTTGCAAGGCACAGCCACTATGTCTCAGGAGTACCGAAATCCATCTATTTTGGGAACTGCAGTGTACCATCACTGGCAATAAAACCTCTTGGTAGTAGACAGAGTGTTTGTACTAGTGCTTTCCAAGCACCTCCCTGCCATGGGAACTGCATCTTAGACTGCCTTGAGCTTTTGTTGGGAAGGGCTGTATGTAAATCAAATAAAAAAATAAAATCCAGCTCAGGAAAAGTGAGGGGAGGACTGGGGATTACTGGCAGGGAGAAGAGGCCTGTTTTTGGGAAGAAGCAGGGTTTACGGAAAGCCCTTAACCACTGTGGAGAGCGGGGATCTGGGGTATGACATTATGGGATTTGTCCCAGGCACAGAGGCAACGTGATAGAAAACGGAGAAGCCATGATTCAGAAAAACACTTTAACAAGTGCTTCAGTAGTCACATGCTTTGCTGAATCAGGGGAAGCAGGAGAGCTGGAGAGGAAGAAGATGGAGAAGGATGCAGGAGTGAGCTGAAGGAAAGAAGTCAATCTGCTCATGCCAGGACACAAAAAGCAACGAGGAGGGGGTGGGAGAGGAGTGGGGAAGACAGCCCGAGTCCTAGGCAGGCAAGTAAGGAAAGAGCTGGAGAAGACAGAGAGCCTTGGCTTTCGTGAGTTCAAGGAAATGGACAGTGCACTGAAGGAAGCGGCACACTCTTTATGAGCAGACATCTGGCTTATTTGAGGCCATGTCTGCAAGCAAGAACCCTTTAAAAACACAGATTAACATTGCTTACCACTTCCATAGGCCTACGGGGGCTGGTCAAGGTCACCCAGCAGCACAGTGAGGAACAGAGCCCGCAATCCTGACAGCAAGTCCCTTGCCCTGCCCACTAACTCCTTCAGCTGTAAAATAACCCCGCAGCATGGGAGCCAGCCCTCAACTGTGCTGCAGTTACAGGCTCATCCTGACAAATCTGCTGAGTCAGACCCTCCTGTCAAGATTAATTACCCTCGTTATTCCTGCCCTTGTCATAACACTGCCTCCCTGTAAGAGAGATGAGTGTCTACCGCCTCACTCTTCAGACAGGCTCTCTGTAGTGATTGCAAAGCCCCGCCAGCCCTATTTTCATCTGACTCCTCTTCAAGGCTGATTTACAGACGATAATTACTGCTCCCGGGTAACAGGAGAACACCAGATAAATCATGCTTGACTACTGGGGAAGAGGACCCGGGCCTGGGAAGCCACAGGTCACAGGAAAGGGGAAGGGCCTCACTACTTGTTTCGGGGTTTAGGAACGTATAAGCACTGGCCACAGTGATGGACAAGCTTCCGGGACCCAGCATGGTGACAAACGTGGGATTCCCGTCCCAGCAAGGGAATGGACTACTATAAACTGCTAGGAACTCCTACTACCAATTGCTTGCAGACACGTCCTTCACAGGGCAGATCTGGTGAGCCCCAGCCTGTTCCCTACCGATGCTCAACAACAAGAGACACCTTTTAGTTTCTCTGTGGCTTGTTGCCTCAGCTCCCTGCGGGAAGTAGCTTTTCAACAAATCTGGCAGAAAAGTCTCTGATCCTAGACAAGAATGCTTCCTATGTCAAAAAGGCCCTGGACGGTGCTTCCCCCAGCTCTGCTGAATAACGTGCATATGAGAGGGGTGCAGTCCTGCCTTTCTGAGCCTTCAGCAATGCTGACTCCATCGTGGGGTCAGATCCTGTCTTTCTGCTGAGCTCATCGTACCAGCATTCATACTTGCTCCCGCCACGTTGTGAACATAGGGTGATAGGCCTAGGAGGGGCCTCCCTGGACACTGAATCTGGGACCCTACATTCTCAGGCAACCATTTACCCAGAAAGGTCTGCAAATCATCCAACCTGACACTTCATGCGTCACAGCCATGTGTGATGGTTTTGTTTCTTTGTGGAAATATAACCAAAACCACACTACCTCCTGCCACAGGGAAAAAGCCAGGGAGTGAAAGCAATATCCATGCCCTGTCATTGCAGTGGTAAAGGAGTAATTGGTTCATAAAGAGCTGTCCAACTGGTGGCCCATGGGGTGCAGTCTTGAGGCAGCCCATGGGCTCCCACCTGGCTGCTGCTCCCCGCATTGCTCCTGCCACGGCAGCAGCTGGGGGCTCCAGTCTCCTGCTCCTTCTTCTCATCTCAGCAGTCTCCTGCTCTCTTCTTCTCATTTCAGCTTCCTGGCCCTGCCCCTGGGGGTGCGGCAAAATGACAGGAGAGAGCCTGGGAAGTCTGCAGCCGGCATGCTGGGGGAGAAGGCTTGTGTCAATGTGATGATGCTCTCTGTGGGGTAGAGGTCCTGTGCTGCTTGTGTTGTGCTGGGGGTTGCACTACCAACATGGAAGCGTGGATGTCCTGAGGAGCCCACCGTTGCAGCATGTGGCCCATGCGGCATGCAGCCCCAGCCACTCAGAAACTGGACAACGCTGGGTTTCTATACGCTCAAAGGTTCCTTTGGAGAGGACCCTGCCCCGCACTACTGAGGAAGGTCAAAACCTCTACAGTCTCTGTCAATCTGACGGGGGGGGGTGGAAATTCTGTCTTGACCCTAAAAGTTGGTGAAGCCCCAGTGTCCTCCCGATGCCCTTTCTTCTGCAGCACCCTGGATGGGTGGATGGTGGGTTAAGACTGATAGGATCCTGAGGGCATGTTTTGATTATAACCTGTTTTACAGAGATGCTCACAGAAGTATACCAGATTGGTACCAGTGGACCAGCCTCTCATTTAGCCTCCTCAGCTGAATGACATCTGGTTCCTCATGGGCTGCCCTGCCTCAAGACAGAGGCAGACACCAAGCTTGTGTGCTGGTTATCACAGTTCCCCCAAAGAAGCTGCGTCACAAAATCAAACAAGAACATGGTGCTGTTTCAAAGACCAAACAGTGTGCACCCCTTCAAGGAAATGAGCTCTCTACACCATCCCCAAGTGCAGAATCCAGCTCAAGGTGTGAAGGATTGTCGTAAATGCTCTGGATTCCCCCTCCAGAGACAGGTGGATTTTTTAAACCGTGGTTTCTCAGTCTTCCAGGACTTGTTTGGAATGGTTTCCATTGTGCAGTTTAGCATCCAACCCTTTTGTTTGTTTTATTTTAAAAGCCTTTGGCCTGAAACAAAGCACATCATGAAATGAACACCATCTGGCAAAAACCTCTCCAGCTTGTTCTACCAAAGCTCACCTGGCGGTGGGATTAGAGGTGAGAAAACAGGGATTGTTCTTGGAGAGAGCCCATGCTGGCACACAGCTCTGCATTCCTTGCCGTGGGAATCCTCCAGATGGGCAAATCCCTTTTCCCAGATCAATCAAGTTTGGTTTTCAGCCTCTAAAGAGGCATTCCAAGTGAAAAAAGGAGCTGATACCCGAGAAGGAGTTGTGTGAAGGATGGTAGACGCGCTGTCGGAGTTTTGCAGGTGGAATGCTGCTGTAATTTTATATTGTCTAGCTAAGAAGAGCAAAAGAAATATTAATTCCTTTAGTGTTGTCTGAAAGTCACCCCCCCAAACAGCTTTCTTTCTCAGCCTCTAATTCAGAGAGGCAAATGTGTATTGCACAGACTGGGAGAAATGTTGGGTGCCACAAGACTAAAAGGAACGGTGAGCAGAGTGGAGAGAGGCAAAAGAAGAGGTCTGCATCATTGTCTTGCAGGGCATATCCTGCTGCGTGGGGCCAGACAGCTATGTGGGTCACTGATGAGCCCTGGCTACCAGCCACCCCATGGATATTCTATGTCGTATGATTTGGTTAGAGAGGCTGCTACGGTAATTCCAGCCAGGAAAGTGCTACAGCACCAGGTAGCATGCTGCAATGTACGTCTAAAGTACCCGTGCCACTGTGCCAGCCTTGGGATTGAGTGCTAGAGTACCAGACAGGGATCTCTCAACCACATTAGATCAGAGTCCATACTCAAAGGTGCGTCTACACATTCATTAATTTTCCATAATTATGGCGCATTAAGTTTAGTACCTGAAATAGTAGGTACTAACTTAATGTACTGGAATTGGCACTACTGCTCAGTAGTGCTGGCACATGGGTTTTTTGTCATGCTAATATGCAGTAGACTAATTCTACTGTGCATTAGTGCACCAGCAAAGCTTTTGCTGTGACATGCTAATGCACTGTAGAATTAGTCTACTGCACATTTAGCAACTTGTATAGATATGCCCACCGTATACCAAGTGAAATATGAAATATGAGTACTGTAGACCCAGCCAGGAGTGTGCCTACAGTGTGTACATGTGTGAATCACAGTGCAAGGCAAGTGTGTCTGTGAGCAGGCGATGTTCTTCCTCACTCCCAGTTGTGTTGTTGGATCACGCTGACTTCCACCTCTTCCTCCCACTCACCTGCTACACCATGATGGAAAATTGATATTCTGGAGGATGGATGTCTCTTGGCTTACAAGTCAGTCTGACCAGATCGCTGATCTGCAGGGCTCCACCTCCCTGACACCCTACCTCTTTCCTTTTGGGTTGATGGCCATAATTCCTCAATGATAGCGAGTGGACAGTACCCTGTGAATTAACCTCTCAGCCTCTTCCAAGTCTGAAACTTGCAGCATATAGATTTTCTCTTAAGTTGGTCCAAATTGTATGTGACTACAATAGTCCAATTAAAAAAGGAACAATTCAATCAACTCGTTCAGATTTCTTCCCAGTCTGTCCCCAGGACTCCTTGCCCTGGTTTCTTTGAATGTTCCCTAGGGCTGGGTATATTGTCATGCTTAACTGTAAAGTAAATCTTTGGGGAATTACTCCCCCATATTTTGGTCCTTCTCTCATCTGGAGAAAAAAAAAGGGAAAGTTTCTTGCCCTTGGCCCTCAATTTCTTCCTTTCTTTCACAAAAAAAATATTAAAAGAGAATCATTCAGGTTTCTTTTCCCTTCTGCATGGCACTCCGTCACCGTCTTCTGGTTTCTGCTTAGTCTTTCAATAGATAAGACCTTGTGTTCAATAGATAAGACCCCCAGGCCCTCTGACTGGCTCTCAAAGCACATTACAACACAAGTGAAACTATCCCCCTTCTTGCTACCACAGAAGCAGTTGTCATTTTCTTTGTGGTGCCTTTCTTTGACTGGTCTGTTGTGGGGGTCAGGGAGGAGGGCCGGGCAGCTCTGAGGAGCTGTTCTCATACTGAATTGTATTTACAACAGTGGCCTCAATGTCAAGGGCCCTGTCTCCTGCTCCTGGACCATGCTCTGAGGCTGCACAACATGAAGCAGCAAGTGTGGGGGGTGGCCCTGCTTTGGGAAGTGCTGTGCGAGGGCCAGAGATACACATGCCACCATAGGGTGGGCTGTCTAGCACTGTTATCTAGTCCTCCCTAGTCAATGTGGAGTACCAGGACTCTGTGATCACTCCATGGCCTCTTGTCCCACATAAGTCCCCTGGAAGAGAAGCTGGAAGCCAGTAAGGGACTCATTGATCCAACAGAACTGGAGCTGCTGGGAGACAGAGCTTTTTTGTCAAGACTGGTCTAAGGACAATCCAATGAATATATGCAAAGATAGCCTCAGCAGGAGGTTTTCTATCCTGGATCTTCCCTGCTGCCCAAGTTCCTCTTGTGCTGCGGTGCCTCTGCCCAGCTCCCTGGCTGCTGCACAACTGCTCAATGTCCAGACAGAGAGGCTCCAGCCTGGCATTTTCACCTTTGAGCTCTGGTAGAGGATTCATGGCAATGACATCACGCAGGAGGCTCCTTTGGCTTGGCTGCTGCAGTAGGGCAGCTGTTATGTAAAACTCACACTTCACTCCTGCTGCCTATATACACATAGGCACAAGAAGCGGGTAACAGAACAGAAGAGTAGGATCGAGCTCTATCTTAACACTAGCAAAGTTTTTGCCTTGACAACTCCCATTGCAAGGCTGTTCCAAGCACCAGTTCTTTGGTCAAAATGTATTCATGGCTAGGTTTTCCCCACTTGTCTTTATGTGAATATTGGTCTTTAGCAAAATAACTCTTCTCCCTCCCCGGTGCTTGCTGCGCTGTGTGATTTTGCACACCAGTGACAATCCCTCTTGCCCTTTCCTTGTTAAGCTAAATAAACCTAGGCCTTCTAGATAGCTTCTCCATTCCCTGCTTTTCTTACAGGCTCTTCTCTGTGCCCATTCAGTCTGCATTCATCTTTCTTAAACATGGATAAGCATAGTATATTATAGTATTTCTGGGGAGATTCATCAGTGCCTGGTAATGATGACATTAATACTCTCTCCTGGAAATACTTTACCTGTTACATCCTAATATTGCATTTGCCATTGTCACAGTTGTAATAAATACATTGATGGCTCATAGCCATCAGTGGATACACCTACACGTTTCTCCTGCATTGTCATTTTCAACTAAGGTGCCTGCAGCTCAAAGCAGAAATTCTTAGCTTTAGCCCCTATATGCAAGACCATGCACTTTCTATTATTAAATTGTATCTCCTTTATTACCCAGTCCTTGAGATCATTTGATCCTTCCTGTATGGTAGCCCAATCCTCTTCTGTATTGACAATGCCTTCCAGCTTTGTACCATCAGCAGATTTCATTACCGTATTCCTATGTTTTGTACCCACGTTATTAATAAAAAAAACCCTTCTCAACTGAGATTTCTCAAAAGACTGATCCTTGAGAAATTCGATTAGTTACTTTTTAGTTAGCTTTACCTTTCTTAGAGTCTTGTTATACAGTAATTTTGGGTGGCTTCTGGAGCTCTTCAGGGTGCGCACAGTGGTGGGAGCCACATCCCCTGGAAAAGCATCTCATGGGTCCATCCTGTGCCCTGCCCAGCCGTGCAGCACATGCTTCTGCCCCAGCGCCACCCCCTCCCTCCCCCTTGCTACAGCCACCAGAAGCTCATGGCCAGGCTGCCTTGTGGCCTTACTACTGCCCAGCGTTTGGGGGGTCTAAGCCCTATTATTCCCCCACCCCTTCTGCCGCCTATGCCCTTCCCCCATCTGCTTATTTGTGACTACTCATGCTGTCTGTCCCAGAGGAGCAGAAAGGGAAGGGCTAATCTGTCTGTCCCACCAGCCCTGCTGTTGTTGCTGTCTGGGCAGGCTCAGCCCAGAGAAGAGAAACAGCCTGGCAACCAGGTTAATCCTTCCCTGCGTGTTCCCCGGGGACACACAGAGCAGGCAACCACAAGTAAGTAATGCCCTGGGGATGGGGGGAGGCAGGAGGCAGGGGGTAACCCTGAAGGGTGGGGGGGAACTGGGTGTGGTGGTGGTGGGAGTGGGAACCAGGAAGACCCAGGGGGCAGATGGCATTCAGGCCCCTGTTGCCCTGACTGTGTGTCTGCTTTAAATTCAAGCTAGTCTTAACAACCATTAACACTTGTGTGGCTCACAATGTAATGTGTAACAAGGCCCTTACAGTTTCCATGTCTCCCATTTAACTAATAGAGCCTTACGTGGCACCATATCAGATGTGTAACTGAAGTCCAGGTAGATTCAATCTTCCACATTCTCCTTGCCTAAATATTCTGTTATCAAAGATGTCAGGAGATCTATCGTTGGAAAGCCCACAATGCATTTTCCCCCTCATTTTCCTGTTAGCTCCATGCCTTCACTTTATTCTAAAGCCTTGAGTACGGGTTAGGTCAGACTATCAAGTCTTTAGTTGCTCAATCATTTTTCCCTTTTTTGAATACAGATGTATTTTCTGTTCTCCAGTCATGTCGTACCTGTGATTTGATAGGTTTACTGAGAATCTTTGTGACCAGCCTTTCCATTTCATGTGCAGTTTTCAACAGCTCTATCCAGCTTGAGCTCTTGGTTGCCCAGTTGTAGGCTTGAGCCATCCTGCCTTTGCTCCCTGTTCTACATCATCCTCCTGTTTGCAAATTGAAGCAAAGTATTCATTAGGAATTTGATCCAACTCTAGGCTGTGCACAAGTATAACTTGTAACCATATTAAAAAGGGAGCTGTCTCTAGTGGGATGTATATAAGCGGCTGCTATGATAATACAAGTTAGCTAAGTTGCTGTAACTTTAGTGGCGAGCAAAATAAGGTTAAAGTTCCAATGGTTTTGCAACACTTGTAATTCTTCAAGAGCAGTCAGATGCTCATATTACATTGTAACAGCTTCTATAAGTATCCTTTGATATCAGTAGAAGAGATATTGACACTGTCGACCACCCCATCCTCATTAAAAAACTAGGCATCAATGTGTGGCATCAATACCTACACCGTCAGATGGATTGCTAGTTGGCTGAAGGGTCATACTCAGAGGGTGGTGGTGAATCGGTCATATTCGACCTGGGGGAAGTGGGCAGCGGAGTCCCCCAGGGCTTGGTCCTTGGGCCCACACTGTTCAATTTCTTTATCAGCAACTTGGACGGCGGGATGAAAAGCAACCTGTTTAAATTTGCTGATGATTCCAAAATCTGAGGTGAGGTGGGCACGCTAGTAGGGAGGGAAAGACTGCAAGAAGACCTGGATAGGTTGCAAGAGTGTGCTAACAAAAACAGGATGCATTTCAATATGGACAAGTGCAGGGTGCTGCACTTGGGTAGTAGAAACCAGCAGCACACTTATAAGATGGGAAATTCCCTTCTTGAGAGCACAGAGGCAGAAAGGGATCTTGGAGTCATTATTAACTCCAAGATGAACATGGGCCGACAATGCAAGGTCATGGGCGGCAGGGCCAACCGGACCTTATTGTACATCCACAGGCGCATCTCGAGTAGGGCCAAGGAGATGATCCTCCACCACTACATGACACTGGTCAGGCCACAGCTGGAGTACTGTGTCCAGTTCTGGGCACCCCACTTCAAGAGGGATGTGGATAACATTGAGAGGATCCAGAGGAGGGCCACCTGCATGATCTGGGGACAGCAGGGCAGACCCTACAATGAGAGGCTACAGGACCTGAACCTGTTCCGCCTTCACAAGAGAAGGCTGATGGGGGGACTTTGTGACTGTCTATGAACTCACTAGGGGGGACCAGAAGGGTTTGGGGGAGACCTTGTTTCCCCTAGCGCCCCCCGGGATAACAAGGAATAATGGCACAAGTTGTTGGAGAGTAGGTTTAGATTAGACATCCGTAGAAACTACTTCACAGACAGGGCGGCTAGGATCTGGAAACAACTTCCAAGGGAAGTGGTGCTGGCTCCTGCCCTGGGGGTCTTTAAAAAGAGGCTTGATGCCTACCTGGCTGGGGTCACTTGAGCCCAGTTTACCTCCTGCCCAGGCAAGGGGTCAGACTTAAAGATCTACAAGGTCCCTTCTGACCCGACTTCTATGATTCTATGATATTTTCATCTATGTCCCCAGATGATCTTTAATCTTGACCCCTCATCTCTGCATAGCGACCCTCTTTCTTTCTTTGTTCATGTTTGATTTATACGGCTAAAGAACCTGTCCCTATTTTTACTGACCCATTGCAAGGTCTAAGCCATCCTGATTTTTGACAATTCTTCCCTCATCCCTGCACACAGCATCTCCAGTACAGCTTTCTTTGCTAACGATCACCATATTCTGCCTCTTGTGGGCTTTCTGCTTATATCTAATGTCCTTTTTGAAGTGGTTACTCATCCAGTTCTGTCTGGAGCTCATCCCTATGAGTTTTTCCTCCTTCCTTAGGACAATGATTCCAGATAGTTTTTCAAGCCTTTGATTTAAAGCAATTCCATGCCTATTAGACATCCTACTCCCCGAGTCCTTCAGTCTATCTGACTTCACTAGCTAGTTCCATTTGTTTCAAAGTCTGCCCCGTAGTAATGGAAAACCTTTGTTACAGATCTATTTTTGTTCATCTTCCAATTTAATTCAAACTAAATCAACTTCCAATCACTCACTCTAGGATTATTGTCTACAACCAGATCTTTCTATGTTGTCTTTATCACTTACCAAAACTGCATCTAAAATTGTGTCACACATCACCTGTCTGCACAAATGAACCTTGTGTCTTCTATATAAAGTCATAACCTAACAGAATGCTGTCTGCACACAAATAAATATGCAGATTTAGCAGGCAGCATGTACCAGGGATTGCAGCCCAGCTGAAGATGCTAAGAAGGTGATGGACTGAGTCAGCTGCTGGAGATAAAGGGCTGGCCAGAGGAAGTTAAAGCTGAGATAGTGGAAGATAGAGAGATCTCAGGTTAGCTGCTTCAGCACTGAACCAGGGTACTTTTTCAGGCTCTGGGAAGAGACTCCAGGGATTGGAAACTCTCTCAGAGGCTGGGGAAATACCCCAGGCTTTGATTTATTCCTTTATTGTTTTGCATTGTTTGTATGTGCTCTGATTTATGGGGTTTGTTGTGTCCTGTAAGGCAAATTGAGGCAATTTTTCCCAAGACAAATAAAGACTGTCAGAGAAACCTTATATCCCGCTACAGGCTATTTCTCTTGTGTTTAGGAACTTCTTTGAGTGACCACAATATTTAAGCTTCTGGAGCATTCATATTCCTTCCATCACCCGCTCACACACAGAGCTGGTGAAAATGCCTGTAGTTCTGCTGAAGTGGAAGCTGGCTTGTGTAAGTGGGAGAGTAAAGCTTGTGCACTTTCCCATTTAAATACCCTTTTGCAAGCAGGCAACTCTTGTCGTCTAGTTCAGAAGCCCAATCAGATTCAGACACAACTTCACATAATTCCAGGCCAGATGCCTGTGCACAGTTGCACATGCAAATCTGCTTATGTTGCATATTTAAAACTCCTGCATTTACAAAGTCTTGCATGGGTGGTTCATTTCAATGGCGCTGGTGTTGCAAACCTATTGCTTATTTACTATTTTTGTCCAGCGAGAGAGAGATCGGTGCCTTCCCAAACCCAGCAAAGCTTGGAAGTGATTCAAGCTTCCAGCCAAGGGCATTGCAGGTGCTGGACTCTTCCCAGTTCCTGCAGGATGTTTTATTTACCACTGGATAAATCCAGTGTGCATAGCAGTCTTGTCTCACAGGGTTATTTGTAAAGGGGCACTCATTGCACTCAAGCAAGGTTCGTCTCCTGGAAAGAATGGTACATATTGACCTCAGCACCTGGCAGCTCCTAGGGATTCCCAGGGACAGCTTCATCTCTGTAGGTGATTCAAGTCATCAGTCCCCTTCAGAAGGAATAGGCTAGGCTTATACCCCTACTTCTGGGCCCCAGCCAAGAAGCTACCAATCCCCGAATTTCCAGGAATATCTCATGTGATCTCAATCCCCACCCCATAAGATGGGCACAGCCCTTGTAGTTGTCTGTAGGAGGCAAAAAACGTCAGTGTGTTGTGAGTGGTTTTGACTTCACCCACATTGCCATAAATCAGGAGGAACTTCATCAACAGTAGCAACAATTACAGATCCTAGTACCTTATACCATATTTTCTTGCATACCATGCCCTGAGGGAAGATCTGCCTCTTGTTTTTGGAAGACAAAATGTAGAAATATTTTTTCCTCCAGAGTCCTGGCCTAGGGCTGGCTTTTTCATGCAAATGCAGTGCTACAAGATGGGTGCCTCCTTTTCTGTTCTTTCCAGAAAGCAGGAGGGGGCACTTCCTGGTTTGTATTTTGAACCCTTTTGCAACAACTCTCAGATTGGCACAGTTTTTGTGAAATTTTATCCCATCACAAGGGTATGGGAGATATGTTAGTATAGAGAGGGTACCCCCCCCCCCCCGTACTACATAGCCCCATATCCCATAGAAATGGCCATACTGATAACTGCAGGCTCTTTTGTAGTACTTTTCTTCCTTTTTACTGGAAGAGGTTAGTTTCAATGGGCTCCTATACATGTGCAGCAAGGCTGCTCTGATGTGCTGTAATTACAGCGTGTTGGAGCAGTCTCAGTTAGTCGAGTCTGCTGGAGCATGGTAATAACTGCACTTCAGCAGACTCCAGCATCTCATGTATCAGCGTTCCCACACTGAAAAATGGCCACAGAGGCACTTCAACTATAGCTTGTTCAATGAGCTTTTTGCTTTCTGCAGCCTAATAGGGCTGCATGCTTAGATACTGAGATGTTTGCTGTGGAGGTAATAGAGCAACTCCCCAGGACAGCTTGTTCACTGAGCTTTAGTTAAAGCACCCCCACTGCCATTTTTCAGCATGGGGATGCTGATACACGAGATGCTCGAGGCACTTTAATTAGAGCAGGTCTTAGAGTCACTCTAATTAAGTGCACCCCCCAGAGCATGTGTATAAATGCCCATTATTCCAATGTCAAAGGAGGGTGAGTGGAGGAACTGAGGCAAGCAACGTAGCCAAGGGACAGAGCTGAGAATAAACCCCGGATCTCTCAAGTCCCAGCACAGTGCACTATTCACTAGTCCACACTATTCATTTTCCTTCAGTTTTCTCCTCTAGTTTCCTAATTATTTACATTGCACTCTCAGGGTCCAGCTAAGACCAGAGGCAGAAAGGAACCCTATGAAAACAGTGGTTCCTACACTGCCTACAGCCCATCAAAAGCTGATCTTCTGAGAAAGCATACTTTTTCATGGCCCTTCTCACAGATCTGCCCTTTTCAGGAGAAGGTCTGTCTCAGGACTCCCCAGAAAGAAAGCTTTCCTAGCCTCCATCCTGAAGGACCCCCTAAACCTACCCTGGCATGGCTTCCCAAGGGGCAAACCTCTGGCTTCCATACCCTGCCTCTTCTTTGCCCCTGGCTTTCCCAGCTATCTTTCACGCTCCATGTCAAAGAACTCCTTTTTTGGTCAGCTGCCAGGGCGGGTATTTCCCTCTTCAAAAGGGGGCCAGAGTGCTGGCATCCCAAATAACACAGCGCCCAGCTCCTCTTCAAACAAACAGTCTTTGTTGCGCCACTGCATCATTCTGCATTCCCTTGGACTCCAGCTCCACCAGAGCTGTTTCTTTGCAAGCCCTCAGCCACATTTGCAACAAAACTGCAACAGAACAATTAAAGTGAATCTGGGGACTAAAAGCCATTCAAAAAATTAAACACAATGTTAGGGGGAATCAGAGAGCAGTATTCAAGCTTTGCTGCCAGGCCCAGACTGCCATCTTCTCCTGGGATGAAAAGGGCATCTACTTGTTCCACTTACAAAAGTATTGCAGGGACTATTTACAGCAACATATGTTCGCACTGAGCCTCCAAAGTGTTCCCCAGGCCAGACTCAGCTCACTTAGTCTTTCTGGTCACAGCTCTGTCATGCTAAGGGCTGTATAAACACATGAGGAGAAACAGCCCCAAGTATCAAAGATAGGGCTCAAGATGCAGAGCCAGGGGAGGGGGATTGAGCGCTGGGAGGTATGTGGTGATGGCATTTGGTTGCAGCCCATCTCTAAGCAATACATTCCCTGGAGACAACCACAAAATATATCATTGGGCTCTGAAGGATGTGGACAAGACCATGAACTCCAGGTGGCAGCATTGATCCTTCCTCCCCAGGCTCCTTCTGCCTCCCAGACTGCTGTATCAGAGCGGCAGGGTCAGCTCAGGGCAAGCAGAGCTGACTGTAAATACTGCTCTGCTTGGCAGGGGTTTGGGGACAGACAGGCTGTCCAAACTATTTTGTTAGTCTAAGGAACTGAAGATGCAGCTATCATTAATTAGACTCACTGTGTAAGGGGAAAAGGAGAGTAATGCGGCTGAGCTAGCATTAATTGGGTGGTCACACTGCTGTGTGGGCCAGAGGTTTGGAAGGGTGGGGATGGTCTTTAGGAAGCAGTAACCAGGTGTGACCATGTCTGGGATGTGTTACAACCCCTTTTCATGTGTGGGATCCTTGCCTTCTTCCCCAGACCACCCCAGCTTCCTTCCAGCCTTGACCATTGTGCTATTGCATTTGCCTGCTACATGGAGGGCTGAGCTGCTGTGCATGTCCAGCTCTGAGTGAAAACGCACCTATGAAGGAATGGGGAGCCAACAGGAAGGAGCTGGGCTGGTTCTGCTGCACTCAGCTGCCCAAGACTCCCTTCACCTCAAGCAGAGGCCTGGACTTGCTCCAGCCTCAGCATTCAGATCTAGATTGTATTCCTTCTCCCCTCTCCCACTACAAGATCTGGATCTAGGAGTTTGCTCCACCCCCACTGCAGATGCATCTACACAAGACATTTACTGTGGAGTTGCCCTAGTAGCTCCACAGCAAACATCTTGGTGCCTACATACGCAGCCCTGTTAGGCTGCAGGAACCAAATAGACTCTGCAGCAGGGTAGGACTTGTAAATACAAGGAGGTGTTTCTTTGTGCACAGTAGTGCACATGTAGACATTAAGGCAGCTGGCTGGGGCAGGAGGGAGAGTCCCCTGCTGAGGCACCCTCTTGCCCAGCCAGCCCCTCTGCAGCATGGTAAGCTGAGTCGGAGCAGCTCTGGGCTGGCAGGCTGACCTCTTGGGCCCCGTGGCAGCCAGGGCTGCTCCGACCTCATTCAATATGCTGCTGTCCCAGGCATACACATAAATGTGACACCTGGGAGCAATAAACTCCACTATGCTAAGTGCTGGAGTTTATTTCTTTGCATTAATATACACATGTAGATATGCCCTGCTAGTGTTAAAAGCAGAGACATGTAGCTTTCCAAAGATAGAGAATGGCCATAAGCTCATGCTCCAGAAGGATTTTCAGGGAAGATCAAGGAAAACTACATTAATAAAGATGAGTGAAGTCTCTTAGAAGAGACTGCAGTGTGTAGGTGAGGTCCCCTCTTCAACAGGCCTCGGTGGCTCTGAGAAGAGCATGGTTGCTCCCTTGCACACAGTGTTTAAGGGCATTGCCCAAAAACCAAAAGATGCCTCGTTTGGTTTGGAACAAGCCTGGGGAGGGGCAGTTCTCCTCCTGACCATGGGCTAGCCCAAGTCAACAACCTATGGAGGTGCTGAAATCCCTGGATAAAAGAAGCAAGGTGTGCACCAAGTGTTATCACTGAGGCGATGGATGAGCAATGATTGCTTTGTCCAGGAGCTGCAGTCTCTTCTTGTGCATCCAGCTCATAAGTGCAGCCAAGGCTTGAGCGCTCTGGAGACAGAAGGCAGCAAGGAAGTAAGGCTGTAGCCACGTGGTCTCTGACATCCACACAGGATGGGGGCTGTTGAACAAGTTCATGCCCACAGTAAATTCCATCTCAGCAGAGTTATCATTCGGGCAGCTGGGGAGCTGTGTGTGTGCTCACAAGGCATAGGAAGAACTCTGAGCTGCTCTCCCCCTTAGGCATGAAAGGGTAAAGTGTAAGCTTCTCAGCTCCCGAAAGGAAAATATAAACACTTTCATTCTGCGGGTTGAATTGTGCATGGCAGGCTAGGGAGACAAAAGAAGCCACAGGCCATGGTTCCTGGAGCTCTGCCAGGAGCCCTAACACTGACCCTGGCATGGGGTGGGGGAAGCTGCAGCCTTCAGCCAAGCTAACTGATACCAGGCATGCAGCCTTGCCAAGGCCCTCTCACCACATGTTGGAGCTGACTTTTAAATGATGGAAAAGTCAACCAGCACCCCTAGCTGCTTACTGGGGGGGAGGGGGCAGAGTGTGGAAGAGGTGCCCTCCCTCCTTAGCAGTTTCTGCTGCTCATCTCTGCAGACGCTTCTGATTTATTCCTGCAGTCAAGGCAGGCAAACAAAGGAGTTTTTTGCATAGGGATGCAGTTTCTGTGGCTCTCAGCTTTGCCACTAAAGGAAATCAGAAATGGGATCCTAGCTGGGACAAATCAAGATGGACCAAAATGTTTTGACTGCCCACATTGATCCCCTGCTCATTTTCCCCATTTATCTGTGACCTGCAGCAGAAGCAGACCCTTGGCCCCCAGCTCAGTAGCAAAGCAATAATGGTCCATACTGCAGTGCAAGAGGCCTGACTCTAAGAGTCAGGGGAGGAAACAGCGTGGCTTAATGGTTCTGCTACTGACCTGCTGCCTGACCTTGGCCATGTTAAATGATTTCATCACTCTATGCTTCAGTTTAACTGCTTGGAAACCAAAGATAAGGATACTGTCTTTGTAATGCACTTCAGAGACCTACTGATGGAAAAAGAATTAGGTACACTTTGTATGAACTAGAGGTTGGGCTCTCCTGCCCTGGTCCCAGCATCTCCCACCTCCACCCCCCCCCAAATAAAAGAAAGACAGTGGGGCTGGTTTTCCAGCTATAGGAAAAAGTGCTGAAAAGGGGATATGAGAGAAGGAGCAGAGGGGAGGCTACATCTTCAGCTGGCCCAACCCCCCAGATTCCACTTGAGACACCAGGATTTCTACCCACTGAGGATCAGAGAGGAGGGTTTGCAATAAACATCCTATGAAACTGCCAGGGAGTTAGTGCTTGGGAGAAAGGTAGGTGGAAAGAAGAGAGGGTTTAAGTTACTCGTCCCAGGCTGCTGGCCTAATCCTGCCATCATTTACATCAGACCATCTTCAGCTCCAGTTGTTGGCCATGGTTCTGCTCAGTTACACTGGTGTAAATCTGTAGTAGTCTCCATGAGGTCATCTTATCTTGGGGTAATAGCAGTGGGATTGAGATACAACCAAGGCCAATGAAACATGAGGACTCATGGGGTTGACTGAAAGCAAGCTTTGGCTTGATGTGTTCCAGCTCTTGGGCAATAGTCTTTCTCTCATGCTGCTCTTTCTGGGAAACAGGAGGTGGCTATTTACTGGCTTGGATGCTGCCAGGGGAGGCCTGGGGTGTAGACGAACTGTGGGAGAACATGTGTGTCCCAGACAGTTTTCTGACTTCTCTTCAAAAGGGATGATGTGTCCCTTCTCATCCAAGGGACACCTCCCGGTCATTCTTTTTTTTTTTCTTAGAAGAGACCAAAACCAGCTCTTCATGAAACAATCCCAGGCTCTACTGGTTTCAGTATATGCTGCTCCCATTTACACCAAAGCTGACCCTGGACATTTTAGTTCCTCTGAAGTGTATATCCTCCTGGCATGTGGCCCACAGCAAAGAAGTGAATGTAGAGGTGCGGGGAGGAGGGGGGCAGGATATACTCTAGTTACCTCCAGTGCCAGATGACAAACTTTTCCTGGAAGCAGGGCTCAAAATAGCAGAAACCATAAGAATGAACCTGAAAAAACTGTTTGTTTGGCTAGCAGAGCAGACCTCCTCTGCTGAGGATTAAGCTGAGTGAACTCAAGCATGGCTGGAATGAGCGTCTCTTGACTTTCCTCTCAATGGGACTGTGAGAATCCCAGAGCTCCTTTGGACAAGTCTTCAACAGACAGTAAATAAAACGGATTTATCCCAGTAAAGTACCATATATACAAGAGGAAGTTAAAAGCCCCTCATCTCACCCTTGCAAACAAGATACAACGTATCTAATCGATGCATTAGATACATTGTCTTTCTTTGGATTGCTACTAAAAGCAGGTTTGCTCAGAAGTAGAAATCAACTATGCAGTTGATGCAGTCAACCCTAAGCATGACTATAAAACACTTGACCCATACTGGGCCAACATGCTGATGGAAACCTACTCCCCCCAATTATTTTTGTTGTTGTTGTTGTTTTGAAATGTCATGTCTCAGGTGAAATCAGGAATCAGTTCTGAACTCTGTCGACTGAGCAGAGCTCATTCATTCAAGTCCGCATGGTGCTACCACTGGCAAGTGTCCTATCTCCCAGACTCTTCAGTTTGGGGCTTCAGATACTCCCAAATTCATGGAAGGCATCCTATGTACAAGACCCAAGCCCAGAGGACTTGGAGTTCAGATCCCCCTGAATCTCGCTTGCTGCTAACCAAAATGCCATAGAAGTAAGCCACAAGGATATGTTTGCATCTAAGTAAAATATACAGTAATGTCCATTGAGTGCAGTCCCCCTCAGCGCTGACTCTTTTTAAGTCATGGTGAACCACTACATTGCATTGCTTTCAACTCCCTCTTCCTTCCCACAGCTGAGCTGTGCCTTTCTTTCCCATTTCTACTGGCAATGCATAGGTGGTGCACGCAGTTGCATGTGCACCCCCTGAGATTGGCCATGCACCCCCTGGAAGCTCCAGCTGCAATACTGGAAGCACCACTGGAAGTGTTGGCTCAGCGATTGCTAGCTTGGTGATCAGCCACTGGGGGACCCTTCTCCCATTGGTGATTGGCCACTGCCCCCCATCCCCATCAGTGATCTGGTGCCCCCCAGACTTGGAAGGCACCAGTCACCCATGCCCATTTCCAATGATTCCTGTTTCTTCACCGACATTAAATGTCTGGCAAACATCAGCAAACAGGGTCCCAAATAGTTCACTCATAATTCTTTTGTCAGCCCCTCTCTCAGCCTGTCACATATGATTAGTGTGGCCTCACTCCTCCATGAGGGGAAGCAGACCAGGTTGCCCTATGACTCATCTGCATATATATTTTTGGAGGATTCCAAGACTCATGACAAGAATACCCAGTTTCAGTCATGAGTAGGACTGGAACTGAACGGGACTGATAATTAGTACATGGATCCTTTGTTGGGGTATCTGGAGTACATACAGATACAATAAAATCCCTGTTCTCTGGCATGTGTGGGGAATGGGGGGTGCCAGGTATCTAAAAATGCCAGTTACCTGAAAACGGTGGTTTTTGGATGGATGTGGAGCAGGGGGCTGGGGAGTGGTGGTGGCCGCATGCAGAGCAGCTGCAGTGCGGGGGGGGGGGGGTGGCAGTGGCGGTGGCCACTGCATGTGAGCTCTGCCCTCCTCCCAGCCTGCCTCTTTAATTAATAGAAAGTTCCAGTTACTCAAATGCCAGATAACAGGGATTTTACTGTACTGGGAAGTGCTGAGCTGTGGCATCACCATGGCTTGAAATGGTATTGGCTCTGCTGGGGGTCAGCCCAATGATCTATGTGTTAAATCATGAACATTTTGGCTTTGGACTGACATCGTTACCTGGTAGGGGAGATACCATTTTCTCAGCCTTGAATGACTCAGTGCAGTTAGATGGTGAAGGCCTGTTTCTTGCACTGTGGGGAAGCTGATCCCTTCTAGAGTCTGCAAATGCCTCCAGATGCAAAGATCTCAGCTACACAATTTATGGTGATAGGAGACTGCTTTTGGCCTTTCCCTCTAGTTTGCTTCTTTGGCCTTTTGGCTTGCGGCAAGCAAGACTAGGGAGTATCTGAACTCCAAGGCCTCTGTGCTTGGGGCCTGTACACAGGCGGTCTACATGGATTTGGGAATATCTGAAGCCCCAGGCTGAAGACTCTGGGAGGTAGGATACTTTCTGGTGGTAGTGCCACACAGACTTGAATGATTGTATTCTGCTCAGTTGGAATGTGGAACTTGAGTCAGAACTGATTTGACCCTTAAAATTAAATTTAAAGCATAGTTTGCACTGTATATAAGTAGGGCCCAAAATGCCGCTTAAAAGTGAATTTATCGAATGCCTGTGATAAAACTTGCAGCAGTTTCAAAAAAAGGTAAAATGCATCAATTCTGGCCCAGAAGTAAAGTAATTGGGATAAGAGCTGGTGCCCAGAACCCAGGTCCAGCACAGTGGGCCTGAGCTGGAAGGCCTAGCTAGAGAAAGGGGGTGGAGGCTGTGTGGCGGGCCAGTAGGGGGCGCTCCCACGTTGAGCCGCCCACCTCCCTGCGCCCGACCACCGTCCAGGCTCCGAGTGCCTCCCTGGGGTGCCTCCGTCCGGCCGACCCCTTCCCTGGAGCACACCC
>JAGPOW010000145.1:4710365-4734521 GCA_030014935.1 Caiman crocodilus
CACCTCACGGCTTACCAGTCCCGCTCCAAGCACCGGTCTGAGCCCTAAGCTCCTGGAGACCCTCATCCTGGTCCTGTGCTGCTCCTCAGGATCCCAGTGTCTTACCTGCTGCTGTCCCACTTCCCCAGCGAAGGCGAGGGGTTTCCTCAACTCACTGGCCCAGCTCCCTGCTTTGGATAAGGATGCCACTTGCACTCCTGGCCACGGCTGCTTCCCCGCAGTGGAGTCAGGGGCCGACTGCCACCCCTAGCATCTGGGACGTCCCGCCCAACACATGCAGCACACTGCGATGAGGCCTTGGGGCACCAGCTCTCTTCCCCAAGCCCTGGCTGCTCCCTCTCTGCTGCAGAGC
This sequence comes from Caiman crocodilus, assembly GCA_030014935.1. Lineage (NCBI taxonomy): Eukaryota > Metazoa > Chordata > Crocodylia > Alligatoridae > Caiman > Caiman crocodilus. The sequence continues at coordinate 4,710,718 of JAGPOW010000145.1, forward strand.
TGGAGGCTCGGCTGACTGACACTGCCTTCTTCTCCCACGGCCTTCGAGGCTCTTCAGAGGGGTCTCTCTGCTAGGTCAGCTCACCCCAGCTCTTCTTGGGCCTCCTGTGTCATTCCCCAGAGTCACTGTCAGCAGCCCCTGCACACCATTTGGGCTGCTGCTTTTATCCCTTCCAGCAGTCCCTCCTTGGCTTGCAAACCGGCCAACCAGGGCTCCGGGTGGCTGGCCCCCAAGTCCAGCCATCCCCATTTCATGAGAATGAGGGGATTGAAAACCCCTTTCCATCAGCTTTACCTCTTCCACAGGGCAGGGCCCCCCTGCTCCACCCTTGGGGTTGCTCAGACTTCACCGGCACTGTTTCTAGCCCAGGGTAAGTATCTCAAGCCAATCTGGTGAGCCCCCATTGGCAAACTGTTGCAATTATTTTAATCAGGTGCAGTGAAAGTGGTGGGTGGATGGCTTATCAGTTATCTAAGCTAAAAAGGGTTGGTTCAATCAGTTTTACTGAGCAAATATTAACAGCAGTAACGAGGAATAAACAAAACAAGGACAATGAGGATAAGAGATAAGCAAATTAGGAAACATGAATGCAGGATACCGAACGAGGATAGTACATGGTGTTACTTTCCATAATAATCCAAAATTGATATCCAAAGTCTGAAGTCACTAGCAGAATAATCCAATGGACTCTAGTGAGGTGTGAAACTGGTGCTTTCAGTTGCTGGGAGACTTTGCTGTTCACTCTCTAGTTTGGTTCTGGGGTGGCCTGGTCACTCTTGCAGAACCCAAGTGCAGGGGGACTGGACCCGATGATCTTGTAAAGTCCCTTCCCATCCCTAACATCTGTGAATATGAATATGAATCCATCCACACTCAGCAGCAGCTCAGTTCTCAACACACAGAAAAACATAGAATCACACCCCAAGGAAGATGTATCACAAGAGATGCTCCACACACCCAGATGTGCACCACACATCTCTCTCAGGAGCACTCGCACACACAAGCACTTGTGCTGTGTTTTATAGCAGTGGGTCCTTGGTAACCCACCACCTCCTCATTATCTATCACATCCTGAATATCACAGTTTCCTTGGTGACAGCACCAACCACTCATCCAAATGGCAATAATCTTTCACTGAGTAGCACTCTTCTCTCGCTTTGACCTCGGGACTGTCACCGTGCGCACCTGTCACTCAGTTTATCTTTCTCGCCAGAGCTCAGACACAAATTACTTGTGCTCACATTTGGGAAAGTAGGACAGGAGTTCAACAGCTCGCTCCTCCTAGGTCGTTCTGAAACTAGACCTTAGCTGTGCACGATTGAGCAGAACATAACCATGGACCAGAGCAACCAAAACCTGAGGCCTACACGTTGGGTAAGTGGAAATGTCCCAAGCACCTCTGTTTCTGGGAGGAGCAGGGCCAGGGTGGGAGGAGTGGGGAAGACTGGGAAGGCCTGCAGCAAGAACAAGTCCCTCCGCCTGTTTTAGGCTTATCAAGTAATCATAATGCAAGCAGGAGCATACACAAGTGCTGTTGCCCTTCCTCAAGTTATGTATAAGGCATTCAAGGCACTCTTACCTGGATATGGTGGCACTGACACCACCAGTGCTGCAACACCCCTGAAAAGGTTTTGCTGAACCACTGTCTTAGACTAGAGGTTCCAAAAGAAACAGTTTGTATAACTTCTAGGTACCACCCAGTGTTAAATATGCTTTCAGCTATATGCAACTGGGTAGTCAAGAACAGATTCACAATTATCAGACTGCTTTAACTCCCTGGTACAGTATTGGTGATGACTTATCATCGACTGCTGATGAGCACTGGGATCAGATGAGGGTTCTGTTTGGTCCTAGAGGCAGCTTCATAAACGTTATCCAGAATGACCACTGCAGGTTTGATCATTACTACTCTAATGAGTATAATTTGCCCTTACTGTTTTTAATGGTTGTGTTTCAGAAGTTGAGTTATCCACTCAGGAAGAGGAAACAAAACCAAGTGAGTTCAGTGTCTGGTCGCACACCTCAGATTGTCCAAGTGAGCAAATCCTGAATGCGATGAAAAGTCTTGGCCCTAATATCAATCAAGCAGCTCCTGTTTGATTCCTAATGCTTTTGAAAATTAGGTCCTCCTTATTCAAAGTCCTGGATGAACTAACTGTAGTTCATGAATGTGGTCCTTTGAATTCCTTAGGGTGGCTACCTCTACTGTCCTTTGTCAGGCCTGGTATCTCTTTCAAAGCAGCAGTACCTTGGTGGCTATGCAGCTGTTCTCTCACTGGAACAGAACTAGGATCCTTGGTCCAGTTCGTTCCTCTTCAGCTTGCTACCAAGCCTGTAGTGCACCTCACTGATGTGCAGGGCCAGATCAAACCCTTACACTTCCAGGAAATGCAGCTCTCAGGATTGGCTTCATTAGCCAGGAACCTTGCACTGCAGGCACTAGGCTAAAAGCTCTGCTTTAATTGCTGCTGTTTGTTTTGTGCTGGGGTGATCTCAGATGCTGACATGGGAGGGAGTGGGGTGGAGACGATACAGAAATCTGATCATTGATGTTTCATATCAGAAACAGCCCATTTTGGGGCTGGCAAGCCTGCGTTGATGCATTCAGCTCAGTGTGAAAAAGGGAAAGTCTCTTGAGAATTTGCATTGCAAAAGCCAGATAATTGAGATGGTTTTGTTGCCAAATGAAGCTGAGTTCAGGACCTAAAAACAAACCGTTGTTCTGGAGAATGGGATGTTTCAGTCCTTTCAAAGCTCCCTGGGAAGTCAACGAGGTTTTCTGACCTTGTAGCCTAAGGATTACAGCGTAAAATAAAATTAGAGTCAAGGGGTTTATAGGTTAAGTCCCATTTCCAAAAGTGAATTTTGGACTCTTACATCCCAGTTTTTTTTTTGTTTGTTTGTTTTTTAGTGAGATTCTGGCTCCACATTTGAAAGCAGAACTTAGGTACCTGAGTCACCTAGGCTCTTATTTGGTAGCTTAGCCGTGAGAGGAGAAATGGGTCTGAGAGAGCTGACTGGCTGCTGCCTCTGCATTTTGTTCATATTCTGAAATGTGTCAGCTGTCCCAAGGAGAAGGCACAGTTTGAATAGCTGGCAAAATATAGGCAGGTAATGCTCCGTTCCTCGTGACCACTGCCATGGGATCTTCATATTCTAATCGCCGTATTCTACTCTGGACCATGTTTCCAGACAGCTGAGCAGTAGGTCTTGTTTCAGCAACTCTTTTTTAGAAGGAGGAAAACCACCATCACAGAAAGAACAAACTCTGTGAGACAGGCTGCCGCCATGCTGTCCACTCTGGGTGCTTACACGAGTGACACTTTTTCCTATGATCAGGCCACTGAAAATACCCTACAGCCATGACTTAACACATGTGCATGGGGGCAAAATGTTTTTAAATGGCCGATTTGTGCAAAAGATTAAGCCTGGTCAAATGAAATAATTAAGGCACTCTAAATTAGACCACCTGAGGGAACTTGTGTTCCCTCCAGGGTTAATTTTTTGTGTGGGGGCAGGGCTGTCATTGAACGGGAAGGGGAAGTGGCATCATGGAGTTCTGGCTACTTTTGAATGGCCAGAACTGGGGATGGGAGTGGGTGGAACAAAGCCCCCTTGCCTCATGGGCTCCCCGGCTACACTGGCTGGAGTATTGGTGGGAGCTGGCCTGGGCCCACGAGGTGAGGTGGGCCCTCTTTTCCCCCATCCCAACCTGGGTCTCTTGACAGCAGCAATAGTGATGCTCCTGAATGGCCAGAGTGGGAGTGGGGGGAACAGAGGCCCCTTGCCTTACGGGCCCAGCTCAGTTCCCCCCGATACCCCAGCTGGGGTAGCTGTAGGGCTGGAGAGAGGGAAGGTTTAGCAGTCTCTTTGGAGGCTGCTGCGGTGCCTCCGCTTGTGGACCAGGGCTGACCAGGGCTCTAACTCATGGCACTTTATATAAAGCACCATGAGTTGGAGGGGAGCTCTGACTGTCTGTCGGCACCCTTTGGCATCATCACTATATTGGGTCCGCCACACTGCTTCCCTGCAGACCGCGAAGGACAGATTGCATGATAAGAGGAGTTCTTTTTGCTCTACATATGCCACAGGCAGGAGATACAGCAGGCCTAAAGGACAGCGTTTGCAGCATGTTTTAGGCTTATGGTTGTTCCACAGAGAGAAATTCATCTGCCTTTTTAATAAAGAAAACCTACTGCTTGCAACAACTTGGGTGTTCTCTACAGGTTCCCCTAGCCAAGCACTAACCAGTTCTCACACTGCTGCGTTTGTAAAGGCTGATGAGAGCAGTGAAATATTGATGTGGCTGCAGGCTTCAGTATTCTCTCCCTACTACCAACTTGTTTTCCCCAACAGCTGCTTAATTTATTTTTCCTTGCAGAGGGTTTGCCATGAACGAATAGCTGTGTGAGATATGAAACCACATCCATATATGAGCTGACTACTAGAGCTTAGCCCCAAGGACATGCCCAGTGGATGGTCCTTCTGAGCAGATCTGCAGTAAATCAAGCTGTTTGCTCCCATCAGCATCCTTGTCTCTCTTATTGTGTACAATTTAATACATGGTTTCCTTAGTTTTTATGCTATTTATGGGATTAACACATTGGGCAGCAGCCGGACTGGCTTTTGCTTGAAAGAAGAGGGGAAGAATTTTACATAATTCATTTATATTAGGCACCAGGGGAAATCCAAATTGGACTTCAGCATTTTTACAGTGCCACAGAGAGACCCACAATCAGCATCTGGAGCCATTAAACATCTCCCAGATGGGCCACAGAGCATGTATAATTAATTGCAGAGCAAAGTCACTGCCCAGGCTTCAAAGCAAATGTTTCACCTCTCAGACAAAGTGGCAGCTCCAGTTGCTAACTTAGCTCATTGACGGTAGGGGGCTGCAGGCAACCTGCTTGGTTTCTCACCCCTGCTTTGCAATACTTCTAAGTTAGCTGCTGGCCTCACCTGACTATGCAAAATGTGGAAACCTGAACCTGGAGAGATGCATTGTTCAGGTGCACTGGAATGCTATCCAATAATGGCCAAAAGTATATGACAGCACTTCTCTTTCTGTACAAGAGATGTGTTAGGATATGTCTAGCAAGCACAAGTCAGCATTGAGCTAGCTCTGTGTGGGCCAGCTCAGAGTCTTATAGCCATATAATCACATCAGCACAGCAATGTACCTGGGCTACTAAGCCTTGCTTTTCGTCAGAAGAAATTAGCCTAGACCCAACACTGGGCCAGTGTAGCTATACTTGAATGTGGAGCTTGCACAAAGTGTTTCTGAGTGGCACTGCCTTCTTCTGTCAGAACATAACCTGGGCGGTCAGACTGGTTGATGCAGTAGAGAAACTGTGTCAGGGTGATTGTAAGATCCTGATGACAGAGGCCGTGCCTTTCTTTGCGTAATTATACTCCAGTGACAAGTATGTGTGTCGCAGGTTCCCCTCTGTGCCAGTCCACAGAATATATGAATCAGTTCCAGCCTAATCTCCATTGCAATATGGCATTTAACATACAGAGACATTTTTCCTGCCTCACACCTTTCCTCACTTTATTTTGGTCCAGAGCTGTGATGAAGCCTCTAGGCTTACCTGTTGTGTCTGTCTTATACCCATGTGCTTATAAAAGCAGTTAAGTGCACTTTTGTGTGCACTTGTACAGTGCTCAGCACCATAGGCTGCATGCTAGCTGGGCCCTCTGGACATTACAGTATGACAAGGAGGATTGTTTAGCTGTTATAGAGGCTCAAAAATAGTTGCTAAAGAAGGTGTCAGAAAGGTGGGTGGATGGGAAGCCAGCACTGGTGGGAAAGCATGCTAAGGGAGCCTTAGGCACTCTCAGTGACACTGCTTCACATCAGCTCGCAGTGTTGCTGGGAGAGAGATGGAGGAGGTACATGGGTTCAGAAAGTGACTTCATCCAGTGAAGTCAACATCTGGTGTATTGGGCTACAGAAGAGAGGATTTCACAGAAAATCCCAAGAAACAGAAGATTCATTTTATTTATTAGCCGTGTTTGAACATAACACCCAGGCGCTGCTGCAGCTGGAGCCGATTAGTAGTGCCTGATCGCATGGTGAAGCCCTGACTGGTCTAGTGGATGAGGGAATAGGAATGCAGAGCTGATTTTCTGGAGAAAGCAGGACTGTGTTAAAATCACAGGCTCAGAGCATCGACAGATGTAAATCAGTGTCGAGTCAACAGTGTGCTCGATGTTATCCAGACAAATGAAACAAGGCCCCTGCCTGTGCTCTGCACCATGTTTCTAGCTGTTTCTAAGAGTTTCCAGGCTTGCCATGGTTGAGAAGAACCCGTGTGCTTGCTCCAAGAGGAGCTGCCAACTTTTTAGTGACTCAGTCTCCCCACATGGACAATGGGGTATTTATTCTGACCTACTTCATGGGTGTGTTCGACAGTGATCTAATACTTTGAGAGCCTAAGCAGATAATGCTAGAGATGGGTTATGTTATATCACTGCAAGAAACACCCTTAATCAAGGGGTAAAAATATCACTTTAAAAGAGAAGTGAAACATCCCAAATTGACAAATACCTGATGACGGCCCCCTCTCTAGGCATAACCCTTCCAGTGGTGCATTAGCTGTGCTAACCTACCATCTGCTCCTGCCCCCAGCTGTGCAGCCACCAGCTTTGGGAAAGCTCATGCGAGCCCTGCTGCACTTAACTCTGGAGAGTGTGGATCTGTTTTGCTAGTGTTTTGGTTCAGGTATCATCCACTGTTATGCGGAAAGCCATAGGTTTGCAGTGAAGAATGGCTTGAGACTCTGCCTTTTGGCCATGACACACTGCTGCCAGGTCTGTTCAGCATACAGTATATTTTTTCCCCCCAAATTGTGCAAGTGAATGTTTTACAAAGTTCCCTTTTTAGGAGCTCAGGTCAGATTTAACCTAGTCTGATTCTAGTCATGCAACATGAGGAAGGACAGTTTTGTGGCTAAGCTGTCAACCTGTGCACCAGGGTATTCAGTCTTGGTTCCTGCTCTCTCTCACACTCTCCTGTGTCCTTGGGCAAGTGGCTTAATGGTGTCAAGCATCAAATATCCCTTGTAATGTGGGGAAGAGATTCCCCTTCACCTATTTCGATTTTGAGCTCTTCAGGCAGGGGCTGTTTTCATTTGTATGTGCACACAGCTTGGTCCAGGAAGGCTCTGGTCTCAAGTTTGTAACCTATAGTCATACTGAGATATTGCTAATAATTTGCACTCCACCACCATTGCACAAATGAGGAGAGACAATTCAATCTGCACTCAACTGCAATTTGTTTTAAGCAGCAGTATAAGGAGCAACTTATTTTTCTCTGCATTTTTTTTCAGCTGCTGACTCTACCTTCTGCATAGTTGAAAAAAACCTGGAACTGTGGTAGAGAAACATCTGTATCTATAAATAACAGCTGATCTGAGTGGGAACAGACTGTATCTTCAACAGCTCCCTAAGGCAGCAGAGCAGTCTCGCCCCAGCTAATCTCATTCAAACACACGCTCCTGTAACATGCACAAGTTGCTGCAGCTTTGGAGAGGTTGTCTGAAAAGATTCTTCCTGTTATTTGCAAGTTCCCTTTTCTTGGCCCCCTCCATTGTTACGTGGGTTGATCTCTCAGCACAAGGGGACTCCTTAGTAGATGAGTCACAGAGGGAATGTGATATTTCCCTGACCAGATCAGACTCGGGCCTATATTTAATACTCCAGAGGGAGGGGGTATCCCTTCTCCCATTTTTTATGCTTTGGCCCAGTACTGCACTGTATGGACACCAGTCTTTTTTAAGGAGACACAACCACTGGGTCTGGGTAGAGTCTAGTCACTATTTCAGTTCTGTCTCAGGAACATACTCCTTGGCTCACAACTCTTGTTTAACCTTTGGGATGTGCAATTCTGCAATCTAGCTGTTTTCCCCTAGTCTGAACTAACCCCTGTAGTGAACCTGAAGTCTGCTACCATGTGCACCCAGGAAGAATTCCTTCTCTCTGCAACTGGTTGAGAGGCGACCTTGTGGCTGCCTATAAGTTCATCACAGGGGCACAGAAGGGAATTGGTGAGGTTTTATTCGCCATGGCGCCCCCGGGGTTACAAGAAATAATGGCCACAAGCTAGCAGAGAGCAGATTTAGATTGGACATTAGGAAGAACTTCTTCACAGTGAGAGTGGCCAAGGTCTGGAACGGGCTCCCGAGGGAAGTGGTGCTGTCCCCTACCCTGGGGGTTTTCAAGAGGAGGTTGGATAGGCATCTAGCTGGGGTCATCTAGACCCAGCACTCTTTCCTGACTATGCAGGGGGTCGGACTCGATAATCTACTGAGGTCCCTTCCGCCCCTAACATCTATGAATCTATGGTCCAGCTGACATGCAGAAAGGATTTTCCTCCTTTGCTTATTTTCCTCCTTTGCTTTGTATTAGAATACAATCCTTTGATTGTATTCAAAGCAGCTGCTTTGAATACAATCTTGGCATGTCTACACATGACACTATGTCGCCATAGCAATGTGCTACAGTGATGTAGAATCCATAGGAAAAACCCATGATGCTGCAGCTACATTGCTGTAGTGATGTGCTCCCCTCTTACAGTGTGTCATTATGGCAATATAGTGCCTAAAAATTACCATGTGCGGTGCTCATGGTGCAGTACCAGCTGTTACTGGGCCATCTTTTAATACTTCCAAACACATACAGTGCATGGGAAACTCTGCCATGAGCCCCCTGACCCCTACCCCACTCTCCCAGTGCTCCCCATGGCTGCCCTGCCCATCCCAGCTCCAGCTCTTTAACAAACACCTCCCCCCAACTCACCAGCTCCTGCAGCAGCCTTGGGACTTCAGGAGGCTCATGCAGAGCCCCCCACACAGTGCAGGGCAGTGGTGGGCAGCAGGGATCACCCCCCACCAGGCAGGAACTGGTGAGTTCAGGGCTTTTTTGTTTTTTGTTTTCTTAAAGGGCTGGAGCTGGGGGGGAGCATTTGGGGAGTTCACGGCAGAGACCCCCACACAGCATGGGGCAGAGTGGGGCAATGGGGATTCTCCCCCTCCACCCCCCCGCCCCTGTCCAGCAGCATCTGGTGAGTCAGGGCTTTTTTTTTTTTTTTTCAAAGTGCTGGGAGCTGGGGCAGGTGGGGCAACCATTGTCATGGGTGGGAGGTGAGCCTGTGTGATTTGGAGATTTGGCTGCAGCCAAAGTAAAGTAGAGACCAAAGAGAATTGCTTGAAGAAGCAATGGGAACATGATGACCAAGGATGTTTGTGCACTGTATGTTAGACACAAGGGTAATATAGTAAAAATTCAGTTTGCAAGTCCCAGGAAAGCTAGTGCCAGTTATTGGGTTGTGAGTGTGTAAAACTCTAGGTTTGATGCCACTGAGAGACTAGAAAGCAAGAACATAGAAGGAGAGTTTTGTGATGTGTTTCACGGCATGGGGAAACTGCCAACTGGGTATAAGAAGAGGCTTCTGGCAATGGGGCAGAAGCCAAATATTTCTCCACTTTGGATGCCTCTTCTGGGTTGTGGCAAGTTCCCCTAGAAAAGAATAGCACTAGATTAGGTACCTTCAGTATGCCTTTTGGAAGGTATTGCTTTCATAGGCTTTCTTTTGGACTGTGTTCTGTATCTGAAGTGTTTCACAGAAAGATGAAACACATTTTTGAAGATATTGATGGCACTATGGTTTATATTGATGATGTATTAGTTTGGGGAAATACTATGGAAGAACATGACTTGAGGCTAAGAAAGGCACTAGAAAGAGCTCTCAGAGCAGGTTTGGAACTGAACAAACAAAAATGCAAATTCAGGGTCAGAGAAATAACGTATCTGGGAGAAAAGCTCTTTAAGAAAGGGGTGCAAATCAATCCCTCAAGTGTTAAAGCCATTACAAACATGCTACTCCCTACAGATAAGGAAGGTGTGCAAAGATGACTGGGAATGATGAATTTTGTAGGAAAATTTCTACCTAACTTAGCAGAGAAGACCAAACACCTTGGATCACTCCTGCAAAATAATGCTCAGTGGATTTGGGAACATGAATATGAAACTGGATTAAAAAACTTGAAGGAAAAAATACTGAAAGCTCCAGTACTAAAATACTATGACCCTAAAAGACCCATGAAATTGTCAACAGATGCTTATAGTGAAGGCATTGGAGCAGCTGTGCTTAAAAAAAACATGGGGATAGCTGGAGACCAGTAGCATATACAGGCACTCTCTAAGTCAGAGTGTCTATAGGCACAAATTGAGAGAGAAAGTTTAGCTCTGGTATATGGCTGTAAGAAATGTCATATATTCATGTATGCGACGCCTGTGATAGCTGATACTGATCATAAATTTGGGGTAACTATAGCAAAGAAAGAATTATCGGACATGCCATCCATATGACAGGGACTTTTCTTTCAACTGCAAAAGTATGATTTAGACATACAGTACACACCAGGAAAACATCTACTTATAGCAGATATGTTGTCCAGACCATAAGACACAATGGAAGATGACAGAATTCCGGACATAGTACATATTAATCTAATTAAAACAGTGATTCCTGCCACAGATAAAACGTGGGCACTAGTTGCAGAAGTTACACAAGTGATAGCAGCTATTTGTGCTGGTTGGCCTGGAAAACATACCAAGCCCCTACTCCCAGTTAAAGGAAGAACTACCAATATTGGATGGCATTTTGTTCAAAGGCTCATGACTTGTTGTTCCAGCAGTGCTAAAGAAACAGTTGAACAGAATACATGAGGGGCATCTAGGCATTGAAAAAACCAAAAGGAGAGCAAGGGGGTGCTCTAGGTTTGCCTAACATAAATAAGTACATAGAAGATGCTGTAAAGGCTTGTACAACGTGCCTGAAGTACAGATCAGTACAAAACAAAAGATCCCATGATGGTCATGGGGGAGCCTGTAGCTCCACAGTATCCACTTGCCATTGATTTATTCATGCATGCAGGAAAAAATATGTATTAGTGCTGGATTATTAGTCTCACTGTCCTGAAATTGCATTGCTCAAAAGCACAATAGCAAGCCCTGTCATAACTCGCATCAAATCAATTTTTGCTAGGCATGGGATTCCACAGATTGTGAGAACAGACAATGGACCTTGGTTCAATTGTCTTGAGTTTGAAAACTAATATGGATTTCATCACAACACTTCAAGTCCTAAATACCCACAATCCAATGATCTGGTGGAAAATGGGGTATGAATAGTGAAGAAATTGTTGAAAAAATCTATAAAGTCACACACCAATGTTTACCTGTCACTCTTAAATTACAGGGTAACACCCATGAAGCATGGATTGTCCCAGCAGAAATGCTGTTTAACAGGAAACTTAAAACCTGGTTGCCAAATCTTGTGGATGGTACTCATCAGAATAAAAAATAAGATGTGAAGACATTTAAAAAATGTGACAAACAAAGCCAGACTCGGAAGGCATCAGCACTTCCTGGTGGACCCTGAAATAGACTGGAAGTGCTTCTGGTCCACTTCTGCCTCTGCTGCTGAGCATGCTAGGGATCCCCCCCTCCTCCCCCACCGTGCTCCTGTGGGACGCTCCATCCACCCCAGCATCTCAGCACTCACAAGCTGCCTGGTACTTTGAGGTATGTAGCAAAAACATTTAAAGCTGTGTCTATGTCCAAATCGCCAAAGCTTTCCAAATCAATTTGGAGGGTTCCAATTCAAGTCGGAGAGATTAAAGGATCTCCTGATTCAATTTGGATTCAGAGATTTGGCTGCTGAATTAGGCCAGTAACCTGCACTTACTATCTCCATACAGGCCATTCATCCCTGACAAGCCCTGGCTTTGACCTACCGCCCTGGAAAATGAGAGCTGTTGTTAGAGTTCAGGAGTATTATTCTGTCCCTTGGGCAACAGTTTCAAAGGGCTTGTTCTTCCTGCAATAGAGACCATATGAGAGGTTGCTTGCTGTTTTTATGTTTAAAGGATGTAACACAAACCTTTATTCTGGAAAGCTACATCTAGTATGGTGGCACTGAGAAGCACAGGCTGTGTCAGCTTGTCCGGGCGCCAGACAGAATCACAGGGTTTGCTTCTTTCCAGCAGAGCAGACTGGCCCAAGCCATGTGTTGCACTAGCACTTCCCCAAGCTACCTCAGTCAGTGCTAGCTCAGGTGTCTCCATACAACTCTCCATTATGCAACATTGAGTCTTGCTGTATCCAAGAGATTTAACAAAGAATCTCCTTTAGAGCCATCAGAATGGAGATGGGTTTTGTAAAGGAGCCTATACAAAGCAGAGCTGGGTTGCAGACTGATTAGAATCAACGTAAACCGTGTTGGATAAGAATCAGCATTGGTCACTGTGTCGACAACAGAGAGACAAAGAGGGTGGAGGAAATGATTCCTTCTGAAAACCACGATCCACCCTGCTCCCTATGCTGGCCACCCCTTTCCCAGTTGCCAGGCCCAGAGAGTTGTATCTTACTCTCCCTTCAGTTATTTCCCCTCACAGTAATCTCTGTTGTTAGGCCCCATTTTGGAGGGAGCAGATGCTTGCTATCTTCTATAGCATGAAAAATACATCAACAGCAAAGATTCTCCTCCTCCAGCTGGATATTCTCCATGCCACCTCCTCTCCTGGAAGGGTCCTAGAGGATCTCTATTGGATGAAGCTTGCAAACTACGTCATGGCCAAGCTGCTCTTGGGAGCTCTTTCCTAAGAGATATAGCATTTTTTTGCTGGCATGGGGAGGGATTTTAAAGCATTACCTATGTGCATCTATGCTTAGAGCAGGACAAAAATTTCCAGCGTCCTCCCCAGCACGAGGGAAAAGGCATGAAGCTGTATGTGGTTTTCTTTGGCTCATTAAGAGGGAGGCTGACACCAGTATTGCATGCTAATAGCAACCTTCCATCTCAATGCACTTTGCAAATACTATGGAAGCCTGAAACTTGAAGAAATTGTGGGAACATATTCACAGACCTGGTCCCTTTGCTGGGTTTGTGGATTGGCTGCATTCTTTTTCCTACTCCCTTCCCCACAAACCTGGGTGAGGTCATGTCCTGCCCTCTACTAATGGTCAAATTATGCCATGCCCTAAATTAGCCTTTGTATCGCTTCTGAGAGCATCCTTGTCCCACTGCATTGGTTGTTCAGTTGCACGTTGTCATGTACAACCTTTAACAGATGTCTGATGGCAGGCAAGGCAATGCCCATGGACTGTATGTGCTGGAAACCCTTGCCCCTGCTTCAGTGGTATGTGTGTATCAGCAGACTGGCATCAAAGGAGCAGTGTGGGAAGCAGGAGAATCTGTTGCTCACCCTGTGAGAGTGAGCAACCTCACCCTGATCCTGAGGTATCTCCTCAGGAATGCTTGGGCATTTTATTAAAACCTTGTTTATTAACAACTAAGACTTTTCCTAACCCACTCACCTCCCCCTCGTATGCTTTCTCTTTCATTTTTTTTTCTTTTACAAAATGTGCAGCTCCTCACAGTGAACTGCGTCCCCTAAGGTAGTAGCTTTTTAGGTATTCTGTAGTCTTCCAAGGGGATATAAAGGCTCTGTGTGCCTCAAAATGGGTAGAGGGTCTGTCTCTTCCAGGGGATATGCACTCTGTGCTGCAGTGTGTACACACACACACACACACACACACACACACACACACACACACACACACACACAGAGAGCATGTCTGAGTGGGCAGGGTAATTCAGCATTTACAGGCTGACACTCTCATATGCCATGGCTCAGTACTTCCCAATCTCTTGTCCCAATTGTCCTGATGGTAACTCCCTTGATGAGCAGATCCTGCAGGATTTTGGGGCTTTATAAGGATCTTTAGCTTAGGGAAAAGAAGCATTACTGCAGAGCAAATGGGAGGGGGGTTGAGGAGAAGATAGAGTAAATGAGGTTCAGAGAGCGAGTATGGCAACCAGCTTGATCATAAAAGTTATTTTATTACCAGGTATATAAAACTTATGATGATACTAGTCGTAACAGCCATACAAGAAAAAAACAAATAGGACAGTTACAGCATTACATTACTTCAATTAGGTATTTTGAGAAATCTCGCTCAAGTCTGATCAACAAAAGTCTGGTTTATAAGGTAATGCCTGGAGTAAGAGAGAAGGAGAGAGTTTAAATCAATTAGAAAGTGGGCTTAACTAGACAGAGAGAGAGAGAGAACGAGTTGAGGTCTCACGAGTCCAGGAGGCTTGAACCAGTCGAGGTGCCAGGTGTTTGCTGGAGCTGGCAGACGAGCTGTTGCATTTCAGGTCCAGAGCTCTGGAGACGGGCAGAGCCCCCAGCACGATCCGTGCCGGTAGTCCAGGCAGAAAAGGAGAAGGTGAAGTCCCAGTGGACCTGGTGCAGTGCTTGTATTCAAGCACCAGAACAGAAACTGGAGCTTTGGTAAGGGTTTTGTGGGAAAACAACAATGGTTCGAGGGAGAACCCGAGGTCTGTTTATGGGCAGATGGTGATTCAAGGGGCAGACCACAGTTGTTTTGTTACACTGGACAATAGGAGCTGATCATTCCTGGCTATGGGCGGCTGTTACTCTGACGGAGCTCACAATGCATACAGGCAGACTCAGTGTTTTGGGTACCAGTAAAGGAGTCGGTCTGATAAATGCCGAGCTGGGTGTCTGCAGATGTGGGCTGATTAGCATTTGGAGCAGAGATCCCCCATCATGCAGTGCTCCCTTGTTTCTCTGGTCCCAGAGTTCAGTGCAGTCCCTGCCTTGGAATCTCTGACCCATCTTCGATGTAAATGAGACTAGGGGAATTGCCTTACTCCTGTCACCCTTGTCCGGAGGAGTTTAGGAGCGTGTCCCACTACATTTTCATTGCCTTTTGTAAGTCCTTCCTCAGATCAATTCCAGTCCAGGTGCAGATGGGGGTGAGTTTTGTGAGTCGTACAGGCTGGGTACTGCGCCAGGGTTTCCCAGGAGCACAGAGCTGACAGGTAACACTATGGACAAAATTGTCCTATTTTCACTCTTCTCAGTGTCCTGCTGAAGAAGCCCTGGATTTTATCTGCTTTCTCTGTTGAGGAGTAAGACAACTTAGGAGCTGCTAGTACAGGACCATCCATCTGTGGGGCATTATTGCCATTAAAGAGAGCACCAAATGCTCCTTCTCTTTTCTTTTTTATAAAGCACACTAGATAATTTGAAAGAAAGAAGTCAGTTTATCTCAAAGGGTCTCTAAAGCTACATATATAAATAAATACATATATGTGAGAGAGAGAGAGAGAGAAAGCCCTCCCAAAAGCACTCAAATACTTGTGTGGATTAAAGAACTATTAAAGTGAAGACTCAGGATGGATTCTCTGCCGTGTTTTGTGTGAGGCTTTCCATGTGAAGGCCTGTAAGCTACTTCACCTCTCCTTGCTCTCCTTAGCTGTAAGCCGGAGACAGCATTATCCTGCAGAATTCCCTCTGGAGCCCGAACTGGAACAAGCAAACAGGAGCTTGACTCCAGAGCAGTGGTGCTCAGTCTCCAGCCTGCAGGCCAGGTCCAGCCCACAGACCTATGTCATCTGGCCCACAGGGCTCCCCACAGGGCTGGAAATTTGGTGCCGGTAGAGCAGTAGCACTTAATGCTGTCAGCACCCCCCTGCTGCTAATTTTCCAAACGCCATACACTGGATCAGACCAGCATGCGGGGCTGAGGTGCCAGGCCCAGTCTGGTGTTCATGTGGCACAGGCCAGCTGATATGGGACTGGGGCGTCATCTACTGGGCTGGGATCAGGGCAGTGAGCCTGATCTGGCACATGGAGGGCTGGGGAAGGTGCCAAAGTGGCAGTCCTGATCTGGCACTGGATTGGGCCCACAGGCCAATCCTATGCACTGGATCCAGCTGGTGCACCAACCCAGTGCCAGTCATTCAGCCCATAACACAAAAAGGATGGGCACCACGCCTTTAGAGTAGTGACTTAACCAGGGCATCCTGAGATAAGAGAGAGAAATGCAGGTTCCAGTGAGGAGATAATTGCAGGCTCTCCCCTTCCTCACTGCAGTGCAAGCTCTTTCCTTCTCACTACTCCTCCTTCCTGGCCCCACTTCAAGAAAATAAGCACTAAAATAAATACATTACACTTCAAGAAAATAAGCACTAAAATAAATACATTATTTTTAAAAATGGGGCATTATTCAGTTCACAAAAGTTTTGGAGGATGCCGTGAGTCTGAAGTTTGAGAATCACTGCTCTAGAGACTTCATGCTGGTTTAATCCTGTCTCAGCATTACATAGGATTGCCTGTGCTGTGTGAATACAAAGGAAGTGCTTTTCTGAAGGATGCCCAGTACTGAATTTCAGGGCATGATATAATTGGGGATGGTCCTGCTGTGAGCAGGGGACTAGATGACCTCTCTTCCAACCCTAATTTCCTATGATGCTATGCTTCTAATGTTAAAGAACCAGCAGGGTAAATGGGCCGTGTTCTGCACCAGAGACTAATACAGAGATATTAGGCATTATTCACAGTGACACTAAAGCCTTCAGCAGTACAGCTAAAGTGGAAATAAATTTAGATTCCCTTACCCTGCCGAAGTAGCAGTTCGGCCTTAGTGCATACAAAACTCAGACCTATCAAAACTGGGTTGAGAACCTGGATTACTGGCAATTATCTAGAGTCACAGCTTCCTTCATGCTCACCCAGACCTCTCCTTCTCATGGATGTAAGGCTGCTGACTTGAAGAAACCTTCCCTTGAGCCTCGAATGAATTTTGACTTGGTCAAAAATGTTACATTTGTTTGCTCCACAGTTAACAGGTTGGTAAAAACCAGATGAGATATTCTGTTTGTTATTCACAAGCTGATACAAATGATATTTGTCATGTGAGCGTCCCCTTGAAAGTGCTCTACAGCCATGTCCTGACAGAAGTTCACAGCTACAGAGCGCTTTAGAAGTCCCCGATCATGTGCCAAACTAACCCTCATTTAATGAGGGTTCAGATGAAGGAGCTCCAAAGTGGAGTGCCTTCATTAACTTCTGTTTGTCTCTATGCATGAGCAGGGCTAGGCTGATACAGCTCAGACCCACCTCCAGTGCTGTCTGCAGGATGGGAAGGGGAATGGGATAGGGGAGGGACCTGTGGTCTGGGGTTTTCCCAGCCTGCCCTGGGTGGCATGTAGATTGGATCCCTTCCCATCCTGTAGATAGTACTAGAGCTGGGAGGGGGGCATGGGGCTAGGGGAGAGAAGCTGCAGATTTGCAGCATCTCTCTTCTGGATTATTTCCAAAGTGGAGGATTCCCTCCCCTTCCCCCCTCCAAACAGCAAATATTTGTTGGGTTGGAGGTAGGGGAGTTGCTGTTACTCATGGCACTTTCTGTGAAGCACCATGACTTACAGTGGGGAGATGTGCATTTATCAGCGCCCAATGGGATCATACCAGCTACATGTAAAGGACCTTCTGGATCACATTGACATAGAATATCACCTGGTGCTGCGTGCTTTTGTAGGCAGCCTATTAAAAGCATCCACTGCCTGCCACTTTTCTATGAACCATGGTCCCTTTCCTGTGGTCTCCAGCTACTGGTGTGGCTATTTTACTTGGAAGAGAAGGCAAGGGGTAAAGAGTTTTCCTAGGTCCCCAGCCATTAGGGACTAGCTATTCCAGGAGCCCTGAACACATATACATATAACTGGTTTTGGATACTGGCCAGGAGTAATCACTTGCAGTTTTCTTTTATCACCCCAAAGTCTTCATTCTAGCACCTGGGTATCTGAACAGCAAGGAGTCCTCTTGGTCTCTTGAATGCTTTCATTTTTTTTCCCCTTGGAAAAAAGACCCTTAGGACATCAG
Source organism: Caiman crocodilus (assembly GCA_030014935.1). Classification (NCBI taxonomy): domain Eukaryota; kingdom Metazoa; phylum Chordata; order Crocodylia; family Alligatoridae; genus Caiman; species Caiman crocodilus. The sequence continues at coordinate 4,728,483 of JAGPOW010000145.1, forward strand.
CTTGTACTCCCAACACACGGACTCAGAATCAAATCCGTGGCCCTTTCTATTTGTAAGAAGAGAACTTGGCACTTACATTAGTGCATCACATTGTTAGTTGCAGTGCCTCAAAACCTATCACTATGGCATGGGTTAAGTTGTGGACCCAGCTCATGGTATGGTAGTTTTTTTAATCTTGGAGCTTCTCTCACCCACCTCCTCTGCCCCAGTGGGTGGAGGTGCTCCACAGCCTGGCTGCTTGCTGCTCATGGTCAGGATATGAAAACCAGGTTTAAATATGCCATGGTTTTTGCCTTCCAGAGGGTCAGCAGCAAGTGGCAGGAGGCAAAAATCGCTTCGTATTTAAAACTGCAGTTTTTGCCTCCCAGCCATCAGGGCAAGTAGTGGGGCAGCGGGGCCCCCCTGCCAATCAATGGCAAGGGGTGCATGGGAGGGAACTCCAAGATTAAAGGAGTCAAGCTGCTGCAAACTGGGCCTGTGATTTAAAGCAGGCCCTACCTATTACAAATATGAACTGCCTCACAGGTCTGTAGAGACAGGGTGGGAGATGGGGGTGGGGAGGAGGGGTGAGAGGGGTAGGAGGTGAGAATTATGGGTAGTTTCCTTGTACAGAAGATTAAAACTCAGTGTAAAATGGAACAGGGACTTGCTCAAGGCCACAGAGGGTGCATCTACCCGTGCGCTTTACATCTGTCCTTACTAATTAGCTTTGTAGTAAAGTGTCACTGTCTATACCTGCAGTCATATTAGGGTGTAGTAAATTAATTAACTCAGTTGTAGGATAGTACTGTCTGGGACAAGTATTAACTTACAGGGAAGTAGTTGCGTGTGCTGAAATGCACGTATGAATGGCGACCAGGTCTGTCTGGGACATGAGAGTGCTATAGTGCAGGGGCTGCCTCCTGGCTAGCCCCACATTGTAGCCCTCTTGTGCCCCAGCCAGCCCCTCCACAGCACGCTCTGGCTGGCAGGCTGACCCCCGGAGACCCCTGCCAGCAGGGGCTGCTTTGTCCCCACTCAGTGTGCTATGGTCCCAGGTGCCCATGTAAATGCTGCACCTAGGAGTAATAAATGCCAGTGCAAACTGCGCCTGAGTTTATTGCGATGTGCTAATTGCACATGTGATGCGCCCAGAGTGAGTCAGTTGCAGAGGCAAGATTGGAAGCTGTGAGTCCCAGTCCCCTGGCTGAACTGCGCAGAGTGCTGGGTTACGTTGTTCAGCCCTCCCTCACGCACAGCTGGCTGTGGGAAGAGGCAGCGTGCTCCCGTGGAAAAGGTTTTTGAGTGTGATTCAGGTGCCCAAGGGTCAATTTCTGACTTTTGCCACCGACCTGCTGTGTGATCTTAGCATGATCTTTCACCTCCATTTTCTCTCCATTTTCTCTCCTATCTTTTATCTGGGGCAGGGACAGTCTATCGCTAAGCCTGTTTAGTGTCTAGCACAACAGGGGTTGCTGCTTGAAAAATAATAATCAATGCAATTCGGTGCAGCAATAAGGAATACATTGTCACCAGTAATTGGACAGTTGGCTGAGTATTTGGGGCCAGCAGATAATATGTGTGGTATTTGGGAAAACATATTAAAAATGTCATTCATTGCTTTTGTGCTCAGCTTTCATGGGGAGCAGAAAATTAGAGTTAAAAAAAAAAGTTTTGAATTTACTAATCTAAGGGAAATTTGATTTAAACAAAAACTGTTCTTTAATTTGACTTTAATTATTGCATCACGCAAAGTGCCACAGCTGGCCCAGCCATTCAAGTGGTTGCTAGAGCACTGTATCACTTCCCTTACACACACAAGGAAGGTGCCCTGGGGACTGCAGGATGCAGGCTGTTAAATCCTCCATGCCATGACATTCTCTGCTAGTAAGTTCAACATCACTTTAATATCCAGGACCTTAGGGAGTGCGATTCTCGCTAGACTTTTAAGTGTTACAGGCACGCTTACAATCAGACGCAACCTGAGCTCACACTTAATTAGCACAATTTGCTGCTCCGGCTGAGTGAGGAAATGCCACTAATCCTAAATAAGGAGGGTTTGAGAACATGCAGACATTTTAATCTGCCCTATTATTCCAAACTCTTTTCCTATTATCTGCAAGGAGAAATCTGTTGCTTGTACTATAGATGTTCAAACAATGGGAGACACATGCAGGCTGAAGTTTCTTCCTCGCGGAGGGGAATATCAGTGCTGGTAATTCTTCTGGTGGGTAATGGAGCAGCCTAGGATATTCTTAGCAGGATGTGATAGGTTACCTGTGTGGGAAGCAGCATGGGTGTTTCCTGAGACAGGTACCTGATTCTGAGTGACTGTGCACAATTCTAAGTCCATTGATTCATATGGACTAGCTCCTGATTTACACCTGTGTGCAGGAAAGCGGAGTCAGACTCAAGGGGCCTGGGAAACGTCAAGTGGCTTCAAGCAGAGAGTCACATAAAAGGGGGGATGTTTCTCTGATGGACATGGGTAGCAGCGCTGCTACCCAGACTGAGCAAGCTGTTCCGAGATGAACACAGGAGGAAATACTGAAGAGGGGATATCAGAGGTTAATCCCTTCTCATTAGTGTCACTGCACATCTTTTCCTTTGGCCTTACCATTTAAATTAGTTGTTGCACTCTGAGGGAGAGAGACTCTCAGCTGTGCTCTCAGCAAGACAAAGGCTGCAAATCCTCACCTACTCTGAGCATTGGTTTTACTAGTTCCTGTACACTTTAAAGTCTACATCCCCTCCAAGGGATGTAGGCAGCTAATTCTCATTGACTGTAGGCACCCTTGGAGATCTGGGCCTCGCTTTTTGGATGCAATTTGAGAATGCAGTTGTGCCATTTCTAAAGCAGAAGTTCTTGGTAGGAAAGCAAGGACAGCAGGCTTTTTCCTTATCAGACCCTGACACAATCAAAGTCCTTGAGCTTTTCACAGTGTCACTCCTGTTCTATAAGAGCATACCCCAAACAAAATCACCAGACAGATACCAGCATAGACTGGAATAATGCAGTGGGGAATTTTTCCCCACTCCCTGTATTTGGGTACGTTTAGGGAAGTTCTGATTTTTTTTTTCCTGAACTGCTTTGATTTTTTAATTTTGGACAAAGATCTCTGAGCTGTAGGGTAAGTAGGGGTGGGTGGCTAGGCACCAGGCCCTCACATTAGCTTTGAAGGAAGCACAAGAATGGCAGGTGCCATGGCTAGCCCTGCCACCTCTGCCTCCACCACAAGCCCAGCCACTGCTGCCGAGGGCACAGAAACTGCTGTTATGCATCTGTCTCTGAGGAGTGATTTGAGAACAGCAAACTCCCTGTACATGTCATTAGAGCAAGGACTTAAATGAATCAGGGCCCCACAAGGATATTAACCTGCACTGCCTAGGAACTCCTCTATTCTTAACTTCCCATCAAGATTTGAAAGGATGCACAATGGGAGCAGGAGACAGAAATATTCTGAATGTTAGTAGCCTCCAACCTTAAAGCCACATGAGCTCCATGCCAGCTATTGAGCGTGTAATATATGCAAGGAGCAGCTTGTAGCTCTGCACAGCCTCTAGCAGCTTGGTTAAGGGAGGATCTTTCTTAGCTACGTGGTGCATTTGCTGCCTAGAGACTACCAAGGTCCTTAAATCTCTGCTACCTACATCCAGCTGGCAGCATAAATTATTGTATAGACCAGATAATCTATCGCCAACAGGAAGCTAGCTGCTGTGGAAGCGAAGTTCCCAAGTGAAGTGCATGTTGTGTGAGGTTTCTGAGCCCCAGGATTCTCCATAATGAACTCCCGTGTGCAGAAAGCAGACTACAGTGACTGCTGCTGTAGTTTTAAGCGCATTGTGGGATGACAGTAGAGCTATCTGTGCTAGGGTGGAAGTAGATGCATCCAAAGCAGCACCAACCCATCTGTGGCTGGAATGAGTGAGACTCAGCTGACAGCCTAGGTACAAGTGCTTTAAGAAATATTGTGTGTGTGGGCAGCAGAACGTGTTACAATCGCACTCACAGGAACAATTTTTACACAGCACTGTAGAAGCCTCTCGGGTAGGCACTGCCACCAGGAACCAGCCGTGCATAGGAGTGGAATGGCTGAAGTCTCATCTGGTATTTTGGGCGCCTGCAGGGAGTACAGTATCATAAAAAAGCCAGACTGCCCAAGGGAGTCTCATGCTGATAACATCCCACAAGCAGGAGGCTGTGAAACAGGAGCCCCTTCATTACCAAGGAAATGAGCATCCTCTGCTTATCTGCTGCTCTGTTCAATGCCCCCTAGAGCAACACAGCCCTGCTATTTGTTCTCAAGGCCTCCATGCTGCAGAAGCCGCTCTGCAGGCAATCAGATTAGGAGCCCAGCAGGAACCTGTCTGTGACAGGGGAAGGAGAGGTTTTCCTGGAGGGAGGACGCTTCAGGCCCATTTGGCCTTCACTTTTGGCAGCCCCATCCATGTTTGTGCCTGGAGAAGGGGGAGGGGAGCTGTTCTTCCTGCCAAGAGATCACAGATAATGAGGGGACAGAGGAGGCTGCCTCATTATGAGGAATTGAAATCCATCTGAATCCTGAAAAGAGCGTCTGCCCTGTAGGCTCCCTGCCAAGGTCACTGAGAGCACTATGTATAGCTGACTGCTCCGGTATGTCTGCTGGGAAGCCTCAGCTGTTCGCACTGGCTATTCTCTTCCCTCAGTCTTTTGACTGACTGTTCTCCAATTGTCACCAGCACATCAGAAATAAATGGGCAGCCCTGACATTTGCTCGGTGTGTTACAGACGTTACATTTTGCTTCTAACTATCTTAACTGTCAATCTATCCCCATACACAACTATTCTATCCATCCAGGTTCTAATAACACCCTTTTCATCATCATCACTGAGGCCATCCCTTCTCACATGTATGTGAGGCACCTAGCATATTTATACCCTTATTAACAATAGCATCAAGTGTACTGATATTACAAACAATATTGATACTATTGTAATTATTAAACTAAGAGCAATAGTGTTGCCCTGTGGGCCAACTCTCAGGATCTCAATATGCGCTGTTAGACAGGAGGGTGTGACATAATTCCACATATACAAACACACAAATCAATTGGATGCGCGTGCACTCTCTCTCTCTCTCTCTCTCTCTCTCTCTCTCTCTCTCTCTCTCTCTCTCTCCCTCCCAACTCAGGTACATACACATCCAAAGTAGCCCAGGCACATGTATACCTATCGCCAATTCAAGCACATACACTATACACTCCAAAAGTTAGACAAAAATCAATTGTCCCTACCCGCACACTCAGTACACATACACAGATCCAATTCATATATCATGCACACAATGACACACACATATATATATATACATATACATATACATATACACACACATACAACCCACCTACACACAGGTAAGTTCCTAACTTGGATGGCATGATATGTATGTGTGTGCTTAGAGTACCTGGGAAACTTGGGAGAAGGTTAAGGTGAGAGAGAGAGTTTAAGTGTAGGGAATGAAAGTTGCCAGAACTGGGATTAGAGACAAACTGGCTGAGGAATTGAGGCTTGGGGTTACTTAGAGTAGATTGGGGCTGGAAACTGAGGCAGATAGTTGAGATATTGGGGGGTGGAGGAGCAGATAAGTTGTGGCAAGGAGGAGACAGCTGGGAAAGAAACTGAGGCAGCAACCCGGTTGCTCAGGGGAAAAGACAGTGGTGATAAGACAGTGGCAAAGAAATAGGAGGTTTGGAGGCAGAGAGGAGCTCAGGGTAGGTGTTGGAGTTGGCTGTGAGCCAGAAGTAGGAGAGGGAGAAATGAGACAGAGGGGCGTTAGAGGTTGCAAGGAGCAGAGATTGGAGCAGGGCTGAACCACAGTAAAGCAAAACCCAGCTTGGGTCCAAATAACAGATTTATTACACAGACAATACACTACACAGCCCCATGAAGTTATTGGTTCACACAGACACACAAGCACTCCAAATGGCAGCAGGAGAAAGAGACTCAGTGGAAGGGTTGGAGTCCAGGTAGGGAAGAGAAGCAGAGTCCAAGTCCTTGGTTGAAGAGAGGGTGGGGGGTGA
>JAGPOW010000145.1:4742769-4761986 GCA_030014935.1 Caiman crocodilus
CACTCCCTTCTAATGTGCCCACATCCCCCCACAACTTTGTGTCGTCAGCAAACTTGAACAGGGTGCTTTCCACCCCCTCATCCAAGTCGCTGATGAAGACCATGCCCGGTCCCACACCCTAGCTGGGGAGCACGGTGTGGTGGGGCTGCCCGTGGCAGGGCAGTCTCCAGGAAACGCTGCACCATTGCCTCCCTTGTGAAAGGTGAGTATGGGGCCCTGGAAAGCCCCAGCCCCTGCTGCCTTGTGGGTGACCCTGAAGGCCAGGGGAGCATACCCTGAGAGAAAAGCACCTGGCTTGGATGGCAAGGAGCCAGGAGGGCCCAAGGCTCACAGCCTGAGAGTGAGGCTTGGGCAACAGCAGAGGGACCAGGAGGGCCTGAGACCCAAGGCTTGAGAGGAGTGAGACCTAGTGGGAGGCCTGAAGGAGAGCGAGGTCCAGGTATGTTGACAGATGCCTGAGGCCGGAGTGGGCTGTAGGCTGAGTGAGGTCCAGGCACGTTGACAGGGGTGTAAGGCCCCGGAGCCCCAGTGTGGGGAGGTGGAGTAGTTACCCTGGTAAAGGGGGCAGAGTGTGAGGGGCTAGAAGCCTCTTCTTCTGACTTTCCTCCTCTTCTTCTGACTTTCCTCCTCTTCTTCTGACTTTTTGACATTCTTCCTGAAACCCTCCCCCCCCCCCCCCCCCCCAAAAAAAAAAAATAGAACCTCAGGAGAAAGCTAATCACATGTGGACACCTAATGACCAGCATGTGGTAAGGCGCAGCATTTCAGTATTTAATGTTAGTACCAGGCCCTCCTAATTAAGCATACGTAGTACATAAGATGAAGAGGAACTTCACTGCTCAAAGGCTTCCCCTTGATATATTTATTTACCCTTACATTATTTATGCAGAGAATAAGGGATTACTTCCTACATGTGTTTATGATCAAATTTACAAACCCCAAAATATGGGATTGTATGCGCAAAACATATTTACATAATATACTGTTTTTACCATGGGAAATCATTCACTTTGGGCCAAATTTTGAGGGGGGCATAGGATTCAGTGTGGACGCAATGCCATGATATGTTTCTATGTGCAATGTTTATATGTTTTAATATGTAAGTCTCTAAAATGTTAAGGTTTGGCCTTTGGCCTTTTAAAGATCTTTCCCCTTAACACAGCTGGCCACATTATTTACAGCAGACAATGAATTTCAGTGAATTCATGGCCAAGCCATCAGCGGCTGTCATTCAGTGCAATGGAGACTGAAAACTGAGGATCTGGACTTTAATTTTTTTGCCCGTTTGCAAGCTCCCTGTGAGCCAAAGAACTGTCCTAAATGTATCTGTTCTTTTCTCAGCTGTTTAATAATTTGCCCCAGTACTCTGTGAACTGGGGATTATCCACAAATTGACTGGCATATTTATGTGGGCTAAATCATATGATATTGTTTCTGTTTCCTCAGTAAATGACTGTGGTTTTTTGAAATAGTCCAATACCAAATGATGAATGACAAATAACAAATGCCTCTGCTAAAGGATGGATACAGCCATGTGAGGAATAACCGCGCCCCCACAAACATATGTATGAACAGAAGCCAGTCACTTAAATGTTTGGAGAAAAACAAGGAATAAAAGCTATGATATGTTGAGCCTAATAATGAAATGCAATTTGCAAATGAGTTTGCTTTCCTAATTATCTGAGCATATCTACTTCACAAGTCTTCCCCCCACTTTCCACTCCAGCATGTTCTAACAATGATCTGGGGCCAATACTCCTTATGCCAAATGAGTCCCTACTTGGTGAGTAGCACCAGTGAAGAAGGGGGAACTGCTTGTAAAGGAAGGCAATTTTTTCCTAGAGCAGGAGTGACAGATTCCAGCTCCCACAGATTCTAAGGACTGCACTTTCAAAACTGTGATGCAGTGACACCAGGAATGAGTCTAACACAAGTCATGTCTTTCTGGCTTCTGTTTCTATTTAGCACTTGTCTTCACCAGTGTAAGGCAGTTACACCAGTGTAACCCAAGGTGTGAATTTAAAGTGTCATACGGTGAAATCTGGGAAATTCATCACTTTCAATGGTTGGTAATAGTGACTAATTATCCATGCAAGACTAATTATCAGTAGTGAGCCATTTCAACCTTTTTTTTTTTTTTGATGAGATATGTTTTGCAGACTGTATCAAACCACAGTAAAAGATGGCTTTTGATATTTATAAGGGAGAGAAAAAATAACACAAATTCAGGTCCAAACGGTGTATGCACTCTGACTTGTGATGTGAGTTGCATGATTATACAGCTAAATGCATAGTACATAGTTTATTAAAAAAATCAGTGTCACCACATTATAGAAATTATATGATAATAATGGAATAAAATAATTGGTCAAACATGCACTTGACAGGTAGGTCAAGTAGGTAATAATTCTGTGGAACTGAATGGCTGATTGTCTATAGGCAGTGAGCCATGAAATGCTGAAGAGCATTCAGTATTTTGCAAGCATCAGCTGGGTTGACAGGTGCTATAGAGGGCACAGATTAGTACCTTATAAGCAGACTAATTATACCAAATTCTGTTGTGATTTGGTATGGATGTAAATTTGGAAGTAAGTAAATACACTTTAAGAGATGGTGATGTAGCCAAAGTGTATTCTGTATAAATCAATGAGATTCTGGTGAGGATTCAGTACGCTGACCAGTAAGATTAGTGACAAGTTATTCCGATAACTGATAACCAGATTTCACAGTAGTCACATCAGTCTAACTCCCCATGTGTAAACACTTATTATAGTCTAGATAGACTTTTTTCCACTCTAACTTATAGAATTGTGGAAGGTGCCTTACCCTAAACCACACTAGCTTTATATGGAGGCAAGTGCTTGGCAAAACCCCCACTATCCTCAAATGGATTGCAAGCTCTGACACTTTTGGTAAGATTCTCATCTAGTATAAATTGGAGAACCTCCAATGACTACAGTGGAACTTTGTTGATTTACGGTGCTAAAGATCTGGCTCCATGATTTGAAATAATAACATTGTGAGTGGCATGAAATTACACACAGTTTCCAAAATATATGAGTTTTGAATGGCTCCTCTTTTTTACCATGAGCTAGCATCCCAAATGCAGAGAAAGCAAAAGGCTTTAAGTAAAACCTGTATAAACATGGTGGATAATCACTGTTAATAAATTAATTATGAATAACTTCAGCTTGTTTGTCATTTCTCCAACCCCTTACTACCATCTCGATTCCAGAGCTGTGCCAGGCATTTCTAATGCCTATTTTGCTCCATGTTGGGGCAAAATAGAGTGCTGATATTTCCTTGCAACTTTGAGGATCAGGTGTGAAAGAGGAAAGTATCCTCATTCAGAGAGAATGAGGAAGCCTAATTCAGGATATTATTGCCTTGTATACTTGGAGGTAATGTGGAAATATTGGACTTTGAGCTGTTCTTGAATTGTATATTGCGTATACAAACTCCACTAGCAATAGAAGTAGAGTCCTGATCAAAACCAGATGCCATTAATATTTTTTCCACAGGTAGTGAAGAGAGATTTACTTGAAGGTGTCTCTAGCTGACATAAAAGGACAGCTTTATCAGCTGTCTTAGGCAACAGGCAAGCATCTCTTTTGCCAGCAACCAGTCACTGTAATAGGGCCCCTACTCGGTCACAGAAGCGGAGAGAGAGCCAGGGAGCAACCAGCTGGCTCCAGGTCCCTAGTAGGGGTTGAAAGCTTTTTAAGAAAATGGATGTTCACCCACCTGCAAGACTGGGGCTGGGAGACCCAAAGCTGGAAGGGGTGAGACTGGGGCCCCGGGGGCTCAAGTGCCAAAGTTTGGGGTAGTAGGCCTGGATTGAGGGGCACAGCCAGAGCAAGAGGACCAAAGCTTGGAAAAAGATTTAAGGCCTGTAAGGTCACGTACTGTTTGGCCAGGGTAGAACTAGCACCTGGAGCTCACTGGCCTCCAAGGGCAGCCTCCCCACCTTACTTTAAAATTGAGGCATAGCAACAGGATGGGAATTTAAGAAGTCAGAGGGGAGCAAGTAAGGCAGGATCCATGCAAGTGGCATAGCCACCCCCTGACCTTGCTACAGTCACCTATACAGAAACAGTGACTACCTTTATCATGTCTTTATTTTAGTCATTAGTCTTTTTTTTACACTAAAGAATAGAAGGCACTCAGGTTAAGGCATTAACTTCAGACTCAAGGCACAGGGAGTCTATGCCTATCTTTGCTACAGACCACCTGAGTGACCTTGGGCAACTCAGTCAGTCTGTCTTTGGCTCAGTTTCCCCATTTATAAACACAGTACCAATTTCTTACTTAGCCCTTTGTACAGCTGGGGCAGCATCTGTCTCTTACTATGTGTATGTACGGCACCTAAAACAATAAGTCCCCAATGTTAATGCAAACCTTTAGATGCAAAAGCATAACGGTAGTAATACATAGTCACAGCAGTCTGTTCCGGAGGGAAAGGCTGCCTTGCACATGCTTGGAAACATCTGTAGAACTTGCTCCATATGGTATGGAGCTGATTATTTGGTTGGAAACCCAGAGATGATAAGTTTAAAGGCTTGTAAAATCTAACCTGAATTGCATTCCTCCTATTATTGCAAGCAGATTTAAGTTGGAGCTGCTGATGTAAGAAATATAAGTAACATAATTAATAACAAACATCAGCGTGGTGAGTTTTCTTTTATTGCTGTGTAATTTAAAACAGGAATTGTTTGTGGTATTTTCTGGTATGAAAAAAAAAAGTACCACATGTATGCTCCAGACAGTTTGAGAAGAACATGCTGGACTTCAGGAAAATGGTGAGCAGACTCTAAGGCCTGGACGTTTGCCATTGCCATTGCTCCACTGAAGTGTTGTGACATGCACTCTTTTACTAAAAGACTGTTAAAAAAAATTAATTTCAGAACTGTGTGATTTTTGAGCCCCAACAGGACCTATTCCATATTGTGTAATCCCATTTAGGGCATGGAAAGATTGTGGCACAAAGAAAGGTATAACAGGGCAGTTCTGCCGCTGGGCAGTGTGGATGCATGGGACAGCAGTGGCTTGATGTGGCCAGTCACTAGCTGCAGTAGTGGCTATTTTTATGTCCCCTGTCCCTCCTCCACTATCCACACCCCACAAGGAAAAGGCAGTACCTGAGGCTGCTTCCCACTGTCTCTTCTCATTTATACTACTGAGTGGCAGGCTCATGATTACTGCACTGGTGATGTTGTACCATGCCAATTTGACTTTGCCACACCAGGATCTGCTCACTTGCCACAACTTTTTGCTGTCTGAGGTTTTACCAGGAGGTATAGTCCAGTGGTTTCCCTCAGACCTTGGGTGGATCTGGTGGCACTTCTTCTGTGGGGGTCCTCCTTCCCTACACCACACCCCTCTCTGCTCAGGTGGTATGGATTTGGTCTTGGTGGTATCCTAGCACGATGAGGGTGCTGTTTTGCTCCCACATTAGGGTCTGGTCTGTCGGCTGCCTGGAGGAGTATGGCTGTTGCTTCTCAGGCTGACAAAATGATAATTAAACAATACTTTAAATCAAACAGTTGGAACAATACAATGGCCAGGACAATTGTGAGTAAGCAGAGGGGTGGCTGGAGGACTCTGGAAGATCAGAAAAGAAGCCAAAGGCTGGGGAGCAAAGGGATGCCTGGGAGCAACACCATAACCCCACTACAGAATTCAGATATGGTGGCTGGGGTTGGCAGCAGGGAGCTGCTAGCCCTCACTGGCAGCTCAGCGGAGAAGAAAAAGCAGCTAGGCATGGGAACTATGTGCCCCACCAGCTCAGGAGAAACAGGAGCGTGACCCCAGGTCAGCGGGGATCTGGAGGCAGTTGCGCTGGGAAGACAGATCAGGGTGGGACATGCGGCGGCTGCCCAACCCCACAGTCACTAGGAGGGAAGGGTTGAGCAAGTCCCCTTTCTCTCTTCTCCTTCCTTTTCTGGAGAGACCAAGCAGGCGCTGGGAGACAGAATCCGAAGGGTCTATTAGCAGGGGCCAGATGTTTTCTGTTGGATTCATTTGGAGTTCTAGCTCCAAATCCAATTCTGGGTTCCACAATTTAGAAAGGATGTGGATGTGGAGAAGCTTGAGAGAGTCCAGCGGAGAGCCACACGTATGATCAGAGGGCAGGAGAACAGGCCTTATTATGAGATGCTGAGAGCCATGGGACTCTTCAGCCTGGAAAAACACAGGCTCAGGGGGGACCTGATGGCTGCCTATAAGTATATAAGGGTTGTACATCAGGAGCTGAGGGAACACGTGTTCACCAGAATGCCCCAATGGATGACAAGGTTAAACGGTCACAAACTCCTTCATGACCGTTTCAGGCTGGACATAAGGAAGAACTTCTTTACTGTCCAAGCCCCAAAGGCCCGGAACAGATTGCCTCCATAGGTGGTGCAAGCACCTACACTGGACTCCTTTAAGAGTGGCTGGCTGCTGGCCAGGGCTCTCTTCCATCCTGAGGCCTGCTCACAGCCCTGTGCACCAACCCGTGTACCATTTGGCTCACCTCTTATGGCAGGAGTTGCAGGTCCAGGCCACCTCTTGCAACACCAGGGCTTGACCAGCTCCTGGACCTGGTGGGGGCTGCTTGTCTGTGTGCCATGAGCTGGGGACCCGACCTGCCTTAAAACAGCTCCCACAGTCCCGGCCAGCTATTTGTCTCTCTGTGCAGCGATCTCTGCACTGCACTCGTGGGTGCCTGCCACGGTTGCAGAGCTGAGCTGCCTCAAGTGGCTCTCAGGGTCTGGGCTCCTTGCTCCCTGGCCCCCTGCCTGGCACTGGACTGCCACGAGCAGCCCCAGGGTCTGAGGCCCATGCATCACTCTGCGCACCAATAGGGCTGAGGTGTCGGTCCCAGCAAGGGGGTGCTCTTCTGGCCACTGCTTTGCTTGCTTGGCATCTCTTCCCTCTCTTCTTACCCCCTTCTTTCTCCATCATCCCCTGACGCATCTCTCATGTGCTGGACACACAGCTCCTTTTATTTACTTCAGAGGCTCCACCCACAAAATCTTGCCGGACCTGCAAAATTCAGGCTTCACTCAGGTCCGGGAGGCTCCTTGCCCCTCCTTCCAGGCAGGGTGGGGTTGGCTCTCATCAGCCCTTACCTGATTGGTGGATGGGCTCCACCAGCCAAAAGGAATATTTTCTGAGCCCAGGACATGCTCGGCTGAACTGGTAAGTCTGCCACACTGATGTGCAGGAAGAATAGCAAATATGACAGGCGATCAGCTTGATTTAGCACAGGAATCTTTGGTCAGCTTAAACACAAAAAGGAAGCTTACCAGAAGTGGAAGCTTGGACAGATAACTAGGGAGGAGTCTAAGAATATTTCTTGGGCATGCAGGGTTGAAATCAGGAAAGCCAAAGCACAATTGGAGTTGCAGCTAGCAAGGGACATGAAGGGTTACTTCAAGTATGTCAGCAACAAGAGGAAGGTCACGGAAAGTGTGAATCCCTTAATAAATGGGGGAGGTAACCTAGTGACAGATGATCAGGGAAAAGCTGAAGTAATTAATACCTTTTTTACCTCCATCTTCAGAGGCAAGGACAGTTCCCAGACTACTGAACGAGGCAGCATAGTTTTGGGAGAAGGTGAGCATCCCTCAGTGGTGAAAGAACATGTTAGGGACTATTCAGAAAAGCTGGACATGTACCAGTCCATAGGGCCACATGCAATGCATTTGAGGGTGCTGAGGGAGTTGGCTGATGTGATTGCAAAGCTGCTGGCTATTACGTTTGAAAAATTGTGGTGATTGGTGATGATTGGAAAAGGCTAAATATAGCACTCATCTTTAAGAAAGGGAGGAAGGAGAATCTAGGGAACTACAGAACAGTCAGCCTTGCCTCCATCCCCAGAAAAATCATGGAGCAGATCCTTAAGGAATCCATTTCTAAGCACTTGAAGGAAAAGAAAGTGATTCCTCAAGGGAAGTCATGCCTGAGCAACCTGATCGCCTTCTATGATGAGATGACAGGCTCCATGGATTCTCAGAAAGCAGGGGATGTGATATACCTTGACTTTAGCAAGGCTTTTGGTATGGTCTCTCACAGCATTCTTGCAAGCAAGCTAAGGAAATATGGGTTGGATGGATGGACTATAAGGTGGATAGAAAACTGGCTGGATTGTCAGGCTCAACAGGTAGGCTCAAGGTCTAGATGGCAGTCCATATCAAGAGGAGTGCCGCAAAGGTTGGTCCTAGGGTCAATTTTGTTCAATATCTTTATTAATGAATTGGAAGATGGGATTGATTGCACCCTAAGCAAGTTTGCGGATGACAACAAGCTGGGGGGAGCAGTTGGATAGATACGCTGGATGATATGGCTAGGATTCAGTGACCTAGACAAATCAGAGGACTGGGCCAAAATAAATCTCATGAGATTCAGTAAGGACAAGTCCTGCACTTAGGATGAAAGAATCCTGTGCACAGGTTGGGGACCAACTGGCTAAGCAGCAGTCTGCAGAAAAGGACGTGGGGCTTACAGTAAGCTAAATATGAGTCAACAGTGTGCCCTTGTTGCCAAGAATGCTAATGGCATACTGGACTGCATTAGTAGGAGAGTTGCCAGCAGATAAAGGGAACTGTGCTGATGATGCCAGATCTGGAGTACTGTGTCCAGTTTTACATCAACCCCCGTCTCTTCCCCCCTCCACTACAGAACAGATTTGGAAAAATTGAAGACAGTCCAGTGGAGGGCAACAAAAATGGTTACGGGGCTAGGGCACATGACTTGTGAGGAGAGGCTGAGGGAACTGGGCTTCTTATTTAGTTTGCGAAAGAGAAGGCTGAAGGAGGAGGTTTGAGAGCAGCCTTTATCTACCTGCAGGGTGGTTCCAAAGATGAGGGAGATAGACTGTTCTCAGTGGTGGCAGATGAGAGAATGAGGAGCAATGGTCTCAAGTTGCAGCAAAGGAAGCTTAGGTTTGATATTAGGAAAAACTGTCTCACTAGGAGGGCGGTGAAGCACTGGAATGGGTTAGCTAGAGAGGTGGTAGAATCTCCATCCTTGGAGGTTTTTAAGGCCTGGCTCAGCAAAGACCTCGCTGGAATGATCTAGTTGAGGATCGACCTACTTTTAGCAGGGGGTTGGACTAGATGACCTCCCGAGGTTACAAGCCTAATGTTCTATGATTCTGTGATTCTATTAGAAATAAAATAAAGAAGAAATATGAGGAAGAGGATGAAGTTCCCACTGTTCAGCTCAATTATCAGGGCACTTTGTAACTGTCACATATATTCCTAAGATTTAGCCCTTGAAGGCATTTAAACATGACGTACATCCCTACCTTAGGTCCATCACATACAAAATAAGGTCCACCTACTGCCTAGGGGTGGGCAGTTATTTTGGGCAGACAGCCGCCTACTGAGTTTTGGCAAGTTGTCGAGGGCCTCATGGGTAGCCCTGCCCCTGACATGTGCTCCACCCCCTGGTCACCATCTTATGAGTGGAAATCCCACCCCCTAACCCTCCCTGACCTTTGCCACCAGAAGTCCCTCCCCTTGTCCCCAGGAGTACTCCTTTCAGCAAGAGGTTTTGCCATCTCAGAACCAGAAAAATACCAAATGATATCCTAGAACATTCATTAATTTGATTTAAAAAAAATATTTTTGCCCTGATTTACATGCGTTTGTGTAGTATACAGAGGTGACTGCTCAGCAGTTTAAACTGAAGTCTTACTGTTGTATATTGTGGGGGGTGGGTATAGATTTGTGGGGGCTGTGGGTGTGTGGGTATGTGAGATGTGGGTGGGTATGAGGGTAGGGTGGCTGGGGTTTCCTCATGGTAGTGTGAGGGGAGGTGTAGGTGCATGTGTGACTCACCCTATGAACACACACACACACACCCCCACACACACTTTGCCCCTGTGCCTGCAGACACACACACTCTTTGCCCCGTGCCTACAGACACACACAGTCTCTGCTCTTGTGTCTGCAGATGCACACACTCTCTGCCCTTGTGCCTGCAGACACGCATGCACATGCACACACTCTTTCCTCGCCCCCCATCAGTGCAGTCCCGTACTCTGTGGTCCAGGGATGCAGCCGGGAGCTGAGCAGGGTGGAGGCAGAGGGAACTAGCTGGGATGGGCAGGGCTGGGCTGCTCAGGACTGCAAGCCTGCTGAGGGCCCCCTCTGGGTCCTACTGCCCCCATCTCCTGTCAGCTTTGACAGGGAGATGAGGCAAATAAATATTCATGTACTAAATTTTTTAGGGGCTCCCTGTGCCAGATAGAATGGCCTGCTGGGCCAGATATGGCCCATGGACCGTATTTTGCCCGCCCTGACCTAATCAGTCCCATCAGAGACCAGCAATCAGACATAGTAGTTCTGAGTTGACACCCCAGGTCTGTGATTAGGCTCTTTGTTTCAGGAAAGCCTGAAAGCAGTGCTAGTTGAGATGCCAGGTCTGTTTCAAGCTGTTTGTCATTGCTCCCAAGCCATCTGCTCCGTCTAGTTTCCAGTTCCTGGTAAGAACGAGTGGGTGGGTGTTTTTTTGTTGGCAGTAGATCCAGGGTCAAGAGGGATGCTGTATAGCCATGGCCTGAATGGAAACTAGACAAGAAACTAGACAGAAGAATGCATGAGAGACCCCTCAAGGCTACTGTTAAAGAAAGGAAATGGCCACACTAAGAAAAATAAGATGTTAATGGTAAGGAACAAGCCCTAGAGTGGAAACTTAAGAGAACACAGAAGACCAAAAAAGCACTATAGAAGAGAACTATACATGAACTCAAGTGCTGGTGTGACCTGGAGTAAACTTTACTATTGTGTCCAGCTTGGTGCTGCACTTCAAGAAAGATGTGAACAAATAGAAAGAGTCCAATGGAGAGCCACACAAATGATTAGAGACCTGAGAAATGTGCCTTATTAGGAAAGGTGGGAAGAATAGGGATTACTTAGTTTGGTGAAGAGAAAACTGGAGGGGGAATTGATAGTAGTCTTCAAATACCTGGAACAATACACCATACATCATAGCACCATACAAAGGTTGGTGTTAGACATTTTTCTCTGGCTCCAGGGGACAGAGGAAGAAATAATGATCTTAAACTGAGGCAATGGAAATTTAGGTTGGACATTAAGAAGATCTTTCTAACTGTAAACATGATTCAGCACTGGGATAGATTATCAGGAGAGGTTGTGGCATCTCCATCCCTGGAAGTTTTTAAGAACAGGTTAGAAAAACACTTATATAGGATGGTCCTGCCTTGAGGAGGGTTGGACAACATCAGTGGTTCTCAACCTTTTTTGTACCAGGACCCATTTGTAAAGATTGATGGCCAGTTCCAACCCACAGCCCCCTGGCCCTGCTGGTGTCCATCACTCCTGACCCACAGTCCCTGGGACCATGCTGGTGTTGATCACTCCCAACCTGTAGCCCCCTGTCTCCCACAAGCCCTGATGGAGGGGGCCCCCAGCTGCCCCTCCCCCACACATACTGCTCAAGCCAGAGCGCAGTGGCTGCAGCGGCTCCAGCACATGTGGGCAGCAGTGGAGCTTGTACAGCCCCAACATGGGCTGAAGGGAGGAGGAAGGGAAGTCTGTGACCACAGCCTCTGGGCTGGGGCTCCTGCAGCCTGGTTCTGACTACCTCCCACCTTCTGTAGCTGCATTTCCTGGCCTCCTGCCTCTATGAGTATGGGCACCAGTCCCGGTGCCACTGGCCCAGTCCTGCAGCTTCCTGCTGCCCCCAAAGAACGCCCTGCTGCCTTCACCCACTGGATGGGCAGATGCCTCCCTCTGCACAGCGTGCCCTGCTGCAACCTCGGTGCCCAGCTGCCTTCCCCCAGTGCCAGCAGGCACCGCCCCCCCCACACACACCCATCCCCTCCACACATCCCTGGTCCACATGCGGCCCTCCCAGACAGTCCCCAAGCCCTGGACCTCCAACCCTCACTCCCCATACACTTACCTGCATTCAGCTGCTGGGGATGCTCCCACAACCCTGCCTAGCTGCATGCTGGCCACGTGTGTGTGCACGCATAGATGCATGTGCACCCACTTCCTCCAGTCACCCCAAGCAGCTCCTTGAAGACTGGAATACTGTCAGTATGCAAGGGGAAACCCAAGCTTTCCTTCTTTTTTCTGGGACTTGTTCACAACACTTTCAAATATTTTTGCAACCTGCTTTTGGGTCTCAAATATTTTTGCAACCTCCATGGGTTGAGGAACACTGGACTAGATGACCTCCTGAGATTTCTTCCAATCCCTCTTTTCTATGATTCTGAGTCAAACAGAGATTAGTGGGGAATTATCTCAAAGGCCCTATGTGTCTTCTGAAGGATTAATAATAGCACGTTGGGTCTGTGACGTTCCTTACAAAGAAAATCAAAATGTTGTGCATGTACAATTTGCTGTCAATATGGCAACTATTTAGGTGACCATGGAGCTATATTCAGAGATGGCATTGTGCCTTGCAAAAGCCAAGCCTAAATGTATCTGGAATCAAGACTGTATTTCCCAAACTAGTACTTGTACCGTTTGCATTCTGGGAGGCAGTGGGCCACGACTGACAATGTTAATAACTAGTTAAGTAATTTCAAGCTCTTGGGTGATGTTAATAATCACATTATCAAAAGCAGGCAAGTTAGTTCAAGTATGCAGCACCTGCAAGGTTACATCAGGACAGCAATGAGGACTACCAACACAGATTTATTTACAGATCTCATAAGATGCACTTATTTTGGTAACACTGATGTATCCAGCATTCACCAGAACCCAGAGGATATGAAGCACTCTAAGTAGAAGTGTTTGTAGATGGTAGATAACAGTACTGAGAAAGTAAATTAAGTGTCCTTAGAAAGTGTTAGTGAAGGTGAAGAAACAAAACAGCTGTAGCTACAACACCTGGGAAAGCAGAGTGAGAAATCTGGAAATGTAGAATCGTTATGACAAGATCTTGCTGTTTTCACCTAGCAACAGATACTAGAAGTAATTATCAAAGTGCCAGGGAGAAGGAAACTGCCTTTTGAGTTTTTATAAGCATGTAGGCATACTTTTGTCTGTGTTTTTAGGATGTGGGCTGATGATCTACCTCAGGACCCAGTTAAAGCTGCATCTTTGCCCTGCACTGTGGCTTGTATATATGGGCTGGATCTACTGACTTGGCCAACCTAAAGAGGAGGAAAGTAAGAATTCACCAGGAGAGTCCTGTTGCACAGACCAGTAATGTTGGTTCTGTCATAACATAACCAGGGATCCAGGTTTTCCATTTTCCACAGAAAGATGGAGTAAACAGTGGATTTTACCTTTTACTGGAGGAAACACAGATTTCTCATTTTACCGGAGAAACCTGTGGATTTTGCAGTTTGGAATGAGCTCTCAACTTCCCCTCCCTCCTCCAGCTGCCACTTCCTGGCTTTGCCCTAGAGGGTAAAACAGTGTGTCAGTTCAGAGTGCTGGGTATGGGTTCAGGATTGTACCTGGGGGAGGATCAGGACTGCATTTGGGCATCTGATGTAGCAGTGGGTGGAGGCGAGCATCTGCACAATACACCTGGTGCAGCCCCTTCTAGTGTGGTCCCCAGGGCATGTGGCTCCTGGGGGCTTAGAAGTTGGACAGCCCTGGTATAGGGGATGGGCAGGCAGGAGAAGCTGGCACCTGCACATACAAGCACACATGCATACATACATGTATGCACAAAGGCACGTACACAAATCATGCTTGATTAGAGAAGTATCAGGAAATCTTGGCCTTGCTGCTAGCTCTTTTCAGATTGGAGGAAGGGGCATTCATCCAAGAAGGTAGTCTGCAGAATACCGGGCTTGGCAGGACTGTGCTGCATTGCAGGGACATGGCAGGCCCAGTGGAGCCTGAGAACAAGGCTGGAGGATGGGCGAGGTAGAACCCTGAATGCAAGGTCTCCACGAATTGGCTAGGCTCTTGGGAATAAGAATTGACTAGGCTCTTGGGAACCAAGGTGACTTAATCTGAGGCAGAGGAAATGAGTCTGAAAGAACTACTGAATATTTGTAACTGTTGAGGCTAAAATTCCTTTTAGGCACTTGAGATTTTGGTTTCACCCTAACTGACTGTGTTGTAGTGACACTGGTGATCTGTCCAAGCTAATTAAGGCATTGGCAGACATCTGCAACCTTGAGCTCGAGGTGTCTCCTGGGCGAATTTCTGCCTCCCCGAAGAGTAGTAGTTTGGCACAGCCTGCCAAGCATTTTGGCAAATAGAATGATCATTCTGATGAGGCAAAATGGTCCCAATGTAGCATGGCCACAAGCCCTTACTGAACGTTCAAAGTCACCATAGGTGTGTGTGGGAGATGCAGAAAAAAACAAAATAGGCTGAATTTTCCAAATGGAAGTACAAATGGAAAATTATTTATTTATTTGAGTATTTCCAATAGTCTCCAAATGAGGATGCACCAAGAATGTCATGGTAGCTCTGATTCTGCAAGGTCTTAATCTCTTATTCAGGCTATAGAGCTGCATGAAATCACTGTAACAATGATTCTGAGAATGGGAGAGGATGCTTCCATGTCTGTCATGTACAAATTGTCCCAGCTAAAGACCAAGGTTAATGTTATATAGTAACTATAACTTATATGCATTTACCATTCTACTGAACAAAGAAACATGCTGGAACACTTTGGAAGGCAGCATGGAAAAACCTTGACACCTGCATGTATAATACATCAGCTCTCCTGAGTGATCCATGATGAATAGGAATGAATAATAAATTTATGAGTAAATAAGTGAGTAGTTTTATCCTGAAGTGACTTCTCACAGAGAAACAAAACATGATGCTACTCCTAGCTGAAAGTCTCATACTCTGTTTAGGTCAAGGGGTATAGTTTTGATTGAAGGATTAAGGCTAGTTCCGGCTTGCTAGTGTGTGAGAGTTATCTAGCAAATGTGTAGGTTCTCAGCTGAACATACATTTGAAGTGGAAAAGCAAGCAAAAACTAAACTCAAGATTAAGAGGGCAGCATTTTTACCTCTCTCTCTTTCTGTTCATTTACATATGTTAATGGATAATAATGGAGAGGACAGGCCCCCTCCACCTGCCCACATTTGCTTGTGGAAAAAAAGTATCCATGGTTTTGACAATGTCCTACAAGTCACATTACGGAAAAGAGACTGTGAAATAGAATCACTTTGCAGATGTAACATGACTCACATCTTGTCCCTTGAATTTGACTTCTAGGGTCAACATTAGGGAAATGATCTAAAGAAATGGAGACTGTGTGAACAATGTTAACAAGTCATTCGTACCTCTCTCCTGGAGTCATTGAGAACATAGCAGTGACAGTGGTGGAGGTGTGGACAGTCCACAAGAGGATTCTGCTGTTCTTTTATTAAGTGATCCACAGAATGAAACATAACTGATAAAGAGTCTGTTTTCCTAGATTCTGGAAATCCTAGATCAAAGTCCACAAGGTGGTAGAAGGGAGTCCCACACGGCTCAGTACTAGGGACCTCACGGCACCATCTATCTGCATGAAGCTTGCGGGGGCTTCTGAGTCATGAAAGCTACTTTTGTTCCTGGCTCCACCATGGAACTGCCCTGTGATTTTGGCAGGTCATTTAATCTTACAAGCTTTTTGGGACAGGGGATCTCTCACTTTGCATAGGAACAATGGGGACCTCATCTAGTTAGGACACTTGAGATCTACGGCAATTAAAACAAGAATAAATCAACAGAGTTTTGACACAATCTATTAAATATCATATCACATCAGTAGATAGAAAAATTGTCATTCTGGATTGGACCATCAGCACCTTAAGGCAGAAGAAGACCCAATAGTGGAAAGTAAAAGACAGAGAACTTTCAAAAAGGAAAGTTTTTAAAAGTGAGGGTGATTCACCTTTGGAACAAACTATTAAGTAGCTCTACAACTTTTTTTTTTGCTATCTTTACATCATGGTGAGCTGCTTTTCTGGAAGATGTGCTTTAGTCAAGTGTAAGTTATTGGGTTCACTGTGGGGATATTGAGATGCAATGTTGTGGCTTGCATTATATCAGAAGTTAGACTAGATGATCTAAAGGTCCCTTCTGGCCCTAAAATTTATGAATCACGTACAAAATCCAACTTTTAACACTTTAGAGGATGGAGTTCCTGACACCAACTGTGCAATCCTGGGTTAGGGAAGGATTTTTTTCCAACTCCTAAATGATCATTTTACATACTGCAGTGTGAGGAGTAGTCACCCTTTCCTTAGCCCATAAATAGAGATGTTAATATTGGTCATTAAATATTATTCAGGCTTTTTTTACAGCCAGCTATATAATCCACAGATATGGTCTGCTGGGGCAGTGAATTTCACAAACTGAATCTATGCTGTGTAAAGAATTACTTCCTTTCATTTACTTTAAATTTACTAGCTAATAACTACAAGCAAACTCCCTTATTGTCTTATCATGGGATATTAAGAAGGTGTGATCATTTTTATTTTCATACTTCATTATCTTGAGAACCACAGCCAAAATTCCTCTATCCCTTCACCATTCTCAAGGTACATTTCACTGTCAGCTGAGACCACAGCAGCTCAGTGCTCGCTTATACTCCACAGATATCCTAACTGAAGCTTTACAATCCATCCTGGCTTTATACATATTCCAAAAACCCATAGAAGTTCCTGAACAAATGTAACGTGAATGTCATGTGCGTAACAGCAGGAGGAACCAGGGGGCAGGATGCAGAGCTGTACTGACTGTTGATTTGGACTGCAACTCCCAGAAAACCCCAGGGGCTGGAGGGGGGCAAGGGCAAATGGAAGAGGAAGCTTGAAACTGGAGTAGGGGGAAGAGGCACGAGCGTGCACATGGAACCTGGTCAGCCCTATGCAGAGGAGTGTGCAGTGGAGCTGGAGAGCTCACTGGCTTGGGCAGCCAGGACTGTGGACTGAAGGATCTGGACTGATGTAAGGAACATAAGTAACAGGCCCAGAGTTCATAAAGAGCAATGGTGTATGGAGGGAAGTTAAAGTTGTGTGGTGCACCGTAACCCTGTTTGCTCACCTTTTGAGTCTGAGCTCCCCCCTTCTTATCTCCTGTTTTGCTTTGAGGAACTTCTATTAACTACTCTGATATATAACTCCAGTAGACCTTGTTTCTCTTTTTGAGGGACTGGATCACCAGTATAGACCAGCATGCAGTGAGCTCTGTCCCACAGTTGCAACAGCCTAAGGCCAGCAGGAGCTGTGGGTATAGGAGTTTCCTCATGGACATCAGTCCAGGTCTCCACTGCTAAGTTTTTATTTATCAACTCTTGATTAACATCTGCATGAACAAGAGGAAGTATCAGGTCCCTAGCTTTTGTCCACATGGATTTAACTGAGAATTTTATTTCCTTCAAATGTTAATCATTATCAAAGGTTCAAACAGCCCAGAAATAGAGATGTTTTTCAATAGGCTTTAGTTAAGTCAGCAAAAATATCGCAAAAATTTGGGATTCCTTGAGACATCTAGGTAGGATGCTTCGTCTTGGGCTGGTAACGCAGCATAGGGTGTACATGAGAAACTCACCTTTCACATCTGTTTGGTTTTAACCAAAGATTTACTATGAACAAAGGCAGCTGTTGGAAAAGTTGCTGTGCTCTGATATGCCTGCATTGCCTGTTGGACCAGATGGACAGAAATAGTTTCACATATTAGTCAAATTCTGGATGACTATTCACCATAAACTATGGCCTGGCATGAGCCGAATGGACATTATATTACTATTGATTTATGGAGAGCTATAGAAAATAAATTCTAGCTCTGTATGGGAATGTTAGCCACTTATGTTTCGCTATTGATCTTAAAGCCAAGAGTCTGAGACTCTAGCTTTTTTGTAGCCCCCAAAGTCAGTAGCAGTAAAAGTTTATATTATCCCAGGTGAATTTGTGCAGGAACATTGAACTGGAACACTGATCTGAGAAGCAGAAGAGTAGATCAAATTGTTACATTGGAAACCAAAGACATATTTCCTAGGCAGCAATTTCAGAGACTTGCTTCTTGTTACGTGGTTTTGAACTATAAATATTTAACAAGGCAAACTGATATTCCTGTGCTCATAATCAAGAAGAAAGAAATTGTATTTATAGAGTATCCTAACAAAAGGAAAAGCAATTCTTTCTATTCTCCACCTCCTCCAACCGCTCTAAGGTTAGGGAGGATTCCCACGTCTACTCCAGAGAAATAAAATCTACTTAATGAACTGTGCGGTATGTACAAAATAGAGAAAATCTGGAATTTGAAAGAAAATTGAGAGCAATAGTGTTCTCTGTAGGATATTGTTTCCTGGCTCCAGGAGGGAAGTGAGCGAATTAGCAATGAAGCACGTTTTTAGCTGGGAAGGAGAGCAGATAATCTGCCTGTAGTAGGGAAAGAACAGGTTAAAAATTATTTGGACAAGCTGAATACTTTCAAATTATCAGGTCTGGATGAGAGTCATTCTAGAGTACCCTTCTGGACTCTGGACCCTTTTTCTTCTGTGAATCTTTGACAGCAGATAATTTCTGGGTTCTGTTTGTGGTTTTGTTGTTCACTTACTATGTAAGTTTATTTAGGAAAGTCCATGTCTTTATGCCTCTGTTTCCTCCTTTGTTAAAAGAGGATAAAAATATTCAGGAGGGCTTGTAGGATTTTTTTTATTTTTGGTTTGCATCATAGAAAAATGATTCAATGAAACTGATGATTTTTAAATGAAATCATTATTTAAAAAAAAAAATGTCCATAGGAAAATACTTTGAAGCAAAGGTTTTTCTTTTTCCTTTTCCTTTTACATTTATATTATTTTAAAATTATTTCATGAGCTGCTGCATTTCACAATCCTGCTGCTACCTTTTTGCGTTTTTCTTTGCTATATGAAGTAGTCCTTTAATCCTTAACATGTTCTTGGTGAAGGAATTTATAGGCAGTTATCAAGCTACCTCTTAATCTTCTTTTTGATATGCTAAAAAGATGGAGCTCCTTCCATCTCCCACAGTCTAATATTTTCTCAAGGTCTCCAAGAAGAGGGCGAATGCCTTACTGGAGCTGGTATTGGCAATGGGGGATGACATGGTAGGGGACCTACAGATCGGTGGTCACCTGGGGGACAGTCATCACCAAATAATAGAATTCACCAGAAGACGTCGAGTGGGTAAGGTAACTAGTAGGGTGAAAGTGCTAGACTTCAGGAAAGCTGATTTCAATGAACTCAGGCGATTAGTCAAGGACGTGTTGCAGAGTAGGAGTTTTGAAGAGATGGGAGCCCAGGAAGGGTGGCTGTGCCTT